>JASDQU010010015.1:10815-29627 GCA_032191745.1 Picea mariana | reverse complement strand
GATGAATTTGTCTTGATCCCCAGTCATGTGTGAAGAACATCCACTGTCTATGTACCATTCATCTTCTTCTTTACATTTTTCAACGGTCAATGCTATTCGACAATCTTCATTGTTTGGAATCTCTTTCCTTCTCCATACTGTGGTTGGCATAGGCACATCTTCATTCATATATCTGTAATCTCGTGCTTTGTGACCAAGATAATTGCATTTGTAACATACAATATTTTTGTCCATCAATGGGTAAAATGAATTATAACTTCTGTTGACAAATCCACGATTATTTCGATATCTTTTGTTTACACCATTCATGTTTTTTGCGTATTTGTTCCTTTCATTGATTCTATAATTAATTGCCTTATGTCCAAAATTTTTGCAAGTATAACAATGACCAAGAAAGAAATTTTGATACCTTGGAGTAAGTGGGCTTCTTTTTGATGTAGTCCATCTGGTTTCATGATCTATTCTTCTGTAGTTTCCTTCATACTGATTGAAGCTTCTTTGATTTCTGAAGGTAGGAGGTCTTCTTGGATATTCATCTCTTTTGTAATCATTCATTCTTTCTGGTATCCTGGTCCATTTCTCATCAACTGTCTGTGTAGCTCTTTCTTCAACCTGCTTGTTGGTATTTGCATCTTCTTTGTATGAAGTTTCACCCATGCAGACAAGATGTGTTAATTCTTTTGGCACTTGAGAGTTTCTTAAGATCTTCCTCAATGAGACAACTTCTTGTTCAAATTTCTCACAATCTTCTTCTTTCTTTATCATTTGGACCTTCTTTACTTCTGCTATTCTTCTTGCTTCTTCAAGTAGAGTTTTCAAGGAAATGGTTTCTTCTCTCAGTTTCTAAAAGTCTTCTAATTGTTTCTTTAAGCTTACGATTGTTTTTTCACAACTAACCAATTCACTTCTTAGTTTTTTTTGCGTGTCTTTGAGCTTGCTATTTTCAATCTCAACATGCTTCAATTTTTTAAGATTCTCATCTTCTTGTCGAATAATTTTTTCTTTATGATTTTCTTCTTCTTCATTGGACTTTTCTTCTTTAGTGTCACTTATTTCAATCCTTGGATGAGGACATTCAAATTCAACGTGACCTACTCCTTCACAATTGAAGCAAAAGAACTGACCTCTATTTTCTTCTTTGAAATCTGAGATGTTGTAATCTTCTTCAACTTCTTCTTCTTCTTCCGCTTCTTCCCTTGCATAAAGTTCTTGTAGCTTGTCCCAAAGATATTTTGATGATGCACATGATCCGACCTTGGATTTCACTGAATCTATCAATCCATCCAGGATGGTATCTATTACCAGTTTGTTGTTCCTTTTTACTTCTTTCTGAGCTGCAGTCTTTGGTTTCTTCGAAGCATTATATCCTGAAGCAACTGAGATCCAAACATATGCCCCAAGAGCTTTCAAGTAAGTTTCCATTCTATTTTTCTAGTATTCAAAATTGCTTCCATCAAATGGTAGAATCCCATTTGGAATGTTTCCTTCCATTTTTGCATAGGATCTTCCTTCCAGTGGTTAAACTGTACTGAAGGTAACCCACTCTGATACCAAATGTTGATACTGAGAGGGGGGTGAATTAGTATCAAGTACAATTTAAAAACCTTTTTCAACTTATACTTAAACTATTCAATTATATCCAATGAGAAATGAACAATAGTATAAGAGTTACACCAATACACCACAATACACCATGCACAATATATGAGAAATAATCAATAGTTTTTGTTCAAGGAAAGTAATGAATTCCAAAGGTAGCTACAGCTTCCAAATGTAAAGGGAGGGATAAACCTCCAAGAGGAAGATACAATCCTCCAATATCAAGAGATATTTGAACTCTCTATCCTTGTCCCTTCCTTCCACCCAAGAATATATGAGAGATAATAAAACTTTACATTAGATCATCACCATCAACCAATCATCACATAGAATCTGATAATGCTTTCTGAGACTTCTTCAATTTCTGCAATTATTCAATTCTTGGAGTACTCTGATCCTATATATAATGTTACTCAATGTATTCTCTGAAACTCTTCTAATTTTCGCTCCTTGAATCCTCCCCAAAAAGAAGTTATAGAAAGAATGGTAGACTTTATTCAATTCTGGTCTGTTCAGAAGACCCAACTTGTACAGAATTCCCCGCGCTCAATATTTAACATCTGATTGTGAAACTCACACAAAAGAAACTACATTCTGTACTCTTTCCAATGGAAGTGGTCCCATAGAATTTGGAGTCTGTATGAAAAATTTATGACTGTTTTACCCAAAACACCTGTTTATTGACTAGTTTCAGGACTGGTCACAAACCCTATATTCCACAGAGTGTATCTCCATAATTATAGTGAATAAAGAGATGAAATTTTTACCAGAGGTACCTTGATATGTCTTCTCAACACCATAGCGATTTAACCATCTGAGTCGTTCTAGAAAAAAATTTATAGCAAAAATGGTAAGATGACCTGAAAATAACATACCTTAGAACACATCACCAAAAGACTTCATCCTCCCTTGAAATCCGGCCTTCTTTTACTTCTTCTTCCCTATGAAATTCGAATTGTATCAAATGAATGTATAATGATATCTATTTATACCATTTATGTCACTTCCTTTTAACATTAGGGCCGACCTGACACTTTCTTATTTTGTAATTATTTTCTTTAATTATTTTTAGGGCCTACATGTACTTCATTTTTCAATTCACTTTGTCATCTTCAAAAATTCATTTCTCCTCAACCATAAGGATCCATGTGACGTGCCACATACCACCGGAAACAGCATGATGTATACTATCCATTCATGGGTGTTGTATATGCATGTGCATTTTCCTTCATGTCCAAATACCTTTATCAATCTTGCGGTCAAAAACCCATGACTAGGGTTGACATCAATGACAACAATCAATCTTCCAACATACGTGAGTTTTCTAGTATGTAGCCATCCTATGTATGCGGGAATTCGTGCAACAAGGAGTGTACATGCTCCAAAAAATGGTTTTTTAAAGAGAGATCCTTAAAAGTAATTTGGAAAATTGTGCAAGTAGAAAGGTCAATGCCATGTATGCATAGGTAGGGAATTTTAGGGCTATAACACACAGGTTTTTTGGAAGACAAGATGGTGTGAGGAGGAAACCATAGACCTATCTAATGATCCTTTTGAGGGTCAAACGATCTATTCCATACTTGGTGTATCTTGATGGAACATTGTGTGGGATATCATCATGCTTCTACATATGAGGTTTAGACCAATGGAGGAGGCCATCGTGGAGATTATAAGTTGGCATAGGAGTTGGGTGAACAAGGTCTGAATGTCTTGGAATAGTTGGAGGAAGCATGGAGGGTCCTTTCAGTGATCAAACCAAGGACCATACATACAAATGTGATTCACTCCATGCAAGGAGAAATGATCTCAATCCTACAAATCCTTCAACCTTGAATGCTTGGTTAGATAAGGATGATGATTTATCGCACTCAAGGTATGAATCAATAACTACATTGAATGAGGTCTATAACGAGTTTTACTTTCTTTGCAACTATGATATTGGTCCGTGGGATATTTTTTCTAGTTATGGTTTTATTGGAAATATGTTGGGTTTGAAGATTTTGAGCAGTGGCACATCCTTAGATTCAGAGGTTGTAGGGCATCAGTCTCAAGATGGATCTAGAAATACAAAGAGAAGTAAATGCATCTAGAAGACACAATATGTCATCAACCTAAACATGGGTGGAAAAATAAAACTTACTGAAATTATGGAGATGAGAGATCATGGATTGGAAGGAATTTTCCTAAGGAAGAGAATAAGTTTGAGGGAGTTAAAAAATTGGACAAAGTAAAATTTTGAACCAATAGTGGGGTCCTCTTCATGTACCCTAATTCTAGTAATATTACGGCTAGTTTGGGTGTTTAGGACAACCGAAGAAGAAAAAAAACTATCTTGCACCAACAATGGAATTGGGGATATCAATCTATATTCTTGAATAAATGGAATATTGATTTTGATGCTAGGTTTTCTAGTGTGGAAATTCTCTCAGTATGAGTTTGTATCCCAGGTATGACACTAATGTTTTGGTACAAATAGGTGTTCAAAAAAATTGGTGACACCATAGGTACCTTTTACAAAGAAAAATTAACTTTCTTAGAGTCTAGGTATCGTGGCATGGAATTAATCTTAGTAGGGTTGGAATGGGGAAGAGCTCTAGCAAAATCGATGGATACAAAAAGGGGAGTCAACCTCTTCTCTTTCAACCTAGACTACAAGGGGATTCCATTTAGGTGTGTATGTTTCCACTATTATGGGAGCCTTGTTGGAGAATGAAATTACCTGAGTCTATGTAAGAAATGGGCTATGAAAAAGCATCTAAGAGGCACATAGACATTGGAACTGAAAACTTTCCATATTACAAGAAGGAAAGAGGATGTAGGGGTTCAATCAAATTCCGATGGCCTTCAAATAGGATCTATGGTAGAAAATGGTCAGAACTATGGAACTATATAGGTCAAAGAACTTACCCTAGATGCGGTCAAGAAAGTTAAGGAGGACAACACAATTTTGGGTAAGACCCATATATATCACTCTATGAATACAAGTTTTTTTTCAAAATAAATTATTTTTGGGACTTGGGGAAATGAGGTTGGATCCAAAAAAATGGAACCCTTGAGTAATTTTCTACCTAGTTTGACTCATATAAAAATCCCAAACCACCGAACGTCATACCTATACCTAGAAAGTAGAGGGTTTGGGTGTTGTACAAGAACCAGAAGGTCCCCCTACAGACCCTATTATTGACTGTACTCTATATGGAAAGTGTACTTGAGAATCCAATCCTTTGCAACCATTCAAATACAATTTGAGAACTAGAAGGAAAGACACCCTCAATTTTCTAGGAAAGGTAGTACCGAGATTAGGTTTTCTTGAATAGAAAGTACACAAATCCAATCAAAGGGGAAGGAAATATTTCATGTATATGGAAAAAAAAACAAGCATCCTCTAAACTAAGGTGTGGAAAACAATTGTCCTTAATTCACGGGGGCTTCACCTTATTGACCAATATCTTATCATGCTCATTAATAAAGTGGGGTTTAAAATTGTGAAAAATAGAGTCAATATATTGTAGGTATTGGGGGGGCGTATAAAAAGGGTATTTCATAAAAAATAGGGTTTTATTATTGGAAACATGTATTGGGAGAAGGTTCAACAAAAGGATTTTGGGAGGTATATATCAATATCTAGTGATATTAGTGTTGGTTGTGGAGCATAATTATCTTCCTGATTCATAGGTTTGTTTCAGTTGTGCTTGGATCCCATTCTCTAATGGAGGGTTGTGTGGGGGATTACCCCCCCACAACTGTCACCAAAGGGGTCCAAGGGGGGGGGACGATAATTTTTGTAGCCCCCCCCTGGTGGGGGATTCGGGGGAAGTGCCCTCGAAGTGAAAGTTTTGGAAACATTGCCTTGTAAAATACTATAATTTCATAGTCAAACTGGACCGTTCATTATAAGGTCTCATATCTGACGGTATAAGTTATTTTATGGTTTTTTCCCTAGAAGGAAACCCTCTTTTATTAGGGAATTGTATTGCAGCTGTGGATTATCACTAATATTGTATTTTGAGAGAGGAGATTGTAAGAGATAGAAGAGGAAGTTACAATGGGTATGATGTAGGTTGTATCCCTTCATTTTGTTGGATAATAATAAGGAAGGACCTAGAAATTTCTCCGGTGGATGTATCCCACACTGGGTGAACCATGTATATCTGTGTCTCTATTGTATTGTGTATCTTCTGTGTTTTATTTCTGCATTTTTTTATTTTATTTTATTTCTTCGCAATCTTGTTTTTCTAACAATTAGAGGTATTATTAAATATCCCATGAATGAACACACTATGTCACAGGTTCACCAAGTGGATACCCCATGCCTTAATTGAAAATCCTAGAGAAAATTCCCCAATTGAGGGTTAAAAATGGTTTTTTAAACCCTCAATTGAAGAGAGTTGGCCAACCTCTCAAAGAATTTGGTTGTTAAAAGATTATTTGATAATATCAAACCTTCTATTATTATGTTGCAAGAGGCAATGTTAGATGGGGAAAGAATAAATCAAGATCTCTCTAAACTATTAAGTAATTTGGAATTATATTTTATAGATGCCATTAGGAGGTTGAGTGGGAATGTGACTAGATGGAATAAATTCTCCTTCACCCTCACTAATTGTCGGGTCTTTCCTATAGAACTAGGGACCTCCTTTTTTCTCTCTAGATAAGGGGAAATGTATCACAATGTTGAATGTTTATGGCCCTTACATGGACAGGGTGGATTACTGGAATACAGTTTTCAAAATGGAAAGTGTACAAAATTGATTGATTGTGATAGGGGGAGATTTGAATTTCACCAAGTAGGAGAATTAGAATTCTAGGGCCCGACTGGTCAAATGAATTGTCTAGTTATTTCATTAGAAAATTGGAAAAGAGATGATAATTTAGATATTGAACCTTCTAAATTATCTCCCACTTGGTAACAAAATACATGGAGAAGCCATAATTGCTAAGAGTCTCTCAAACTAAATATTGAGTGGATGAAGGTGAAGGATTTTGTGAAAAAAATCAAAATTGTTTGGAAACTTTATAATAGAAATCTACAAGTTTGCCTTAAGACGAGATACGAGAACTTGCTCTTCGGATTAGGGTTTGGAGTCGAAACTGAATGACCACACTCCCAGGCCCATGAGTGCCATGATTCAGAAGGAAGGGGGGCGAGTTGGCACCTCCTACAATCAAGCTACAGCAAATGGAAGCAGTGGAGAGGGGTTTAAGTGGCCGCCCTTTGAGCCGCCGCCGGACCTGCGAGCCACACTCATCACGGAAGGCACCTTTAAGGACCGCGAGATGGACGTCAACCTGGAAAACCCAGGAGCCCCCGCTACAGCTTCGATGCCTTGGCTTCCTGGTAAGTGCATTCCTTAAGCACCACAGGCTCCAAAGTACACAGTTAACTCTCCGAGGATAGAGGAGCAAAAACAGTACATGAGAGACCACGCTCTTGTAGGGAAATTCTTAGGGTTATGGCCGTCAGAAAGAGATTTAATCAAATGGATATAGTATTGGTGGAAACCAAAAGGGCACTATGAATTATAGCTAGGCTCAAAGGGCTTTTTTACAATCATACTACATAATCTCGAGGACCGCACTCGCATCTTTGATGGGGGACCATATTTTTTTAACTCAGCCGGGCTATTCTTAAGATTTTGGACCGAGAGATTTAGCCCTGAAAAAGAAGATTTCGCCCATGCTCCATTGTGGATTCTTCTGTACTCTCTTCCTCAAGAGTTCTGGTTGGAAGAGGTCCTGGATGGTATGGGCAACACTATTGGAATCTATGTAAAGTCCTTAGAGGATACTAAACAGAGACGGTACACCTCATATGCACGTATCTGTGTGTATTTGAATATATAAAAGCCACTTCTAGGAACCATCGTCCTTGAATACCAAGACAAAGATTGGATACAAACCATTGACTACGAACACATTCCCTTCCGATGTCAGAAGTTCCATGAACATAGGCACCTATTCAGAGAATGCCCCCTCAATGCAGCTCACAAAGAAGGAAACCCAGAAGACGAAAAAGACAAGGATGACTTCGTTCAACTAGGAGGGAAACGGCGACAAGCTGGGCGGAGGCAACAAAACCAAGTAAGTAAAGATCCCTCCACAAGTAACAAATTTTCTATTTTATAGGATCAACCCAAGGAACCTGCAACCAAAATCACTCCTAAGGAGCTCCCTGTGGACAACACCTCCCTTTCTAAGGAACAGGAGGAAGATCGACAATCACAAGGAAAGAAAGTCGACCAGGCTCCGCAAACCACAGCAGAGGACCCAAAATATCTCTCGCAATTCGAGGATGGGGACACAGATATGGAAACTGAAGAGCAAGACTTGGGCGAGGTGGACTTGGAACACCTTGAACATGCCTACAAACAGCAAAAACTGTATACTATACCCTGAGATCAATTGCAGAAAGTACACAAGATTTTTATTAACTCCTTCGCTGGCTCCTCAACGCGATCCAGCAAGGGCTTAGGGATACAGGGCAGTCAATCGAAGAACCAGAGGAAAAACCAGAAAGACGACAAGAAACCAGGCAGGAAGTCTACAAACAAACTCATACAGGAAATAGGGAATTTTATGGTTAACTCAGGACAAATGCACCTAATCTCAGATATTTTCCCTCCCCTCCCCACCCCCCCATCATCATGAAGATTATCTCTTGGAACATTAGAGGCTTGAATGGACGTAGCAAATAGAAATAGCTACGGGATCTGATCTTTGCAGAGAAACCGAATGTATTATTACTTCAGGAAACAAAATGATCAACTGAAGACATTGATAAGCTTCTCCCCTACTGCTGGAAGCAAGGGGAAGTTGTGTCAATAACTGCTACAGGTATAGCTGGAGGACTAGCTGTTCTTTGGAACCCAGCCACAGTGAGGTTAGAAAACTTCACTACCACTCGATGGTCTATCACCACAGACTACAGACTCATAGGATCCAACAAACCGGGCCACCTTACCAATGTATACGACCCAGCCAACCCCCAGGAAAAACAAGCCTTCCTCAGGAGCCTGGAATATCTCTCCAGCCTGATCAGACACAAGCACTGGACCATAGGGGGCGATTACAATCTCATTCAAAACCTGGAGGAGAAAAGAGGGGGATCCCAGTGCCTGGATCAAGACATCAATGACTTCAACAGCATCATCAACAAACTTAACTTGATTGACCTGGAACCTATCAATGGCACCTTCACCTGGACCAATAGAAGAACAGGATCACACTAGATTGCTTGTAAACTTGATTGATTTCTAATTTTCGACTCCCTCATGTTGGAAGGTATAGCCATGGAGGCAAGTATACTAAATACTCATGGCTCGGACCATTGGCCCATCCAGCTGTGGATAGAAGTGCTTGTGTCACCAGGGAGAAAACCTTTTCGGTTCAAGCAATTTGGCTCAACCATCCAGATTTCCAAACCAAAATCCAAGGCTGGTGGGAACAGGCAGAGGTTACACAGGGCTCCAAGATGTTCAGATTTCAGCAAAGGTTAAAAAATCTTAAACAACTCATTAAAACCTGGAATAAGGACACCTTTGGAAATATCTTCGACTTCCAGCGTCGATTGTCAGAGAAAATGGAGAAGATACAACATCAGATCCAGATGTACGGCCTAACGAATGATTTGAAAGTTCAGGAAGAAAAAACTACACAACAATTGGGTGCCAGGAAAGCACAGGAAGAGATACTATGGAGGCAGAAGTCACGCATCCAGTGGCTCAAGGAGGGGGAACGTAACACTAAGTTCTTCCACAGATCTGTCATGAAACGCCGCAACTCAAATAGAATCACGCACTTAACCTCCTATACAGGTGAGCACATACTCGACCATGAAGACATGGCTACAACATTGACTGACTACTATAAGAACCTCCTCACAGAACAATCTCTGAACAGATCGGAAGCCATAGCCAAAATAACGCAGCGTGTGCCCTCCCTAGTCACCAAAAAGCAAAACTTGGCTCTACTATGGCCCATCACAATCGAGGAGGTGGATCAGGCGCTGCAAGTCACTCCCAAGAGCAAAGCTCTTGGCCCAGACGGTTTTACAAGCGATTTCTTCCACCACTGCTGGCCAATGATCAGAGTGGAGGTCTGGGAGATTATTGAGGACTCCTGCGCCACTGGACAAGTCCTTCAAGATCTTAACGCTACTTTCCTCACTCTCATACCCAAAGAGGGGCAAGCTCATCACCCAAAGCAATTCAGACCCATTACCCTCTGCAACATCAGCTATAAACTTCTGACAAAGGTAATAGCTCGTAGACTCAAACCCATTCTGCCTACCATCATCTCTCAGGAACAATCTGGATACATCGAGGGTAGACAAATCTTGGACAGCGTTATCCTAGCTCATGAGGTGATCCACTCTCTACAGAAAACTAAAACACTAGGTATGCTCCTAAAACTAGACCTCTCCAAGGCCTTTGACAAGATAAGTTGGGCTTACATCAAGGATTTGCTCCTCACTTTTGGATTTGATAAACTCTAGGTGACTTGGATCCTGAACCTCACCTCCACTGCTTTCTTCTCCATCCTTGTCAATGGCATCCCCTCTCGTCCCTTTACTCCCTCACGAAGAATTAGACAGGGAGACCCTCTTTCCCCCTTCCTTTTCATTATCATGGCAGAGGGCCTCAGTCGAAGTATTCAAGAGGTAGTAGCAAATGACACTCTAGAAGGCCTATCGTTGCATGGCATATCCCCTCCTATTTCACATAGTCAATTCGTGGATGACACACTCATGATGGGCACTCCAACAGTCAGAGAAGAAAACTCCATTCTCCAGATCCTCCAGATCTTCTCGGAAGCCTCAGGTCTAGACTGCAACAAAGACAAATCCCTCATATTCTTCTTTAATATGCCCCCTCCGGTCCAGCGCCATATCTCTGACGTCTTAGGTTTTCAACGAAGCTCCCTTCCGTCCAAATACCTGGGAATTCCTTTGATCGATAATGCCTTTCGAAACTCCTCCTGGGAATAGTT
This sequence comes from Picea mariana, assembly GCA_032191745.1. NCBI lineage: Eukaryota > Viridiplantae > Streptophyta > Pinopsida > Pinales > Pinaceae > Picea > Picea mariana. The sequence continues at coordinate 19,040 of JASDQU010010015.1, read as the reverse complement.
GCTCTCTTCTTTTACCAAGAATCTCTCTTCTTGGACCCTTAGAGCTCTTAACCTTCCTAGCCGGCTCACTCTTCTCTGTGCTGTTCTTCAGGCCCTTCCCACTTGTCTCTTCTCTGTGCTGGCGGCTCCTACCTTTGTACTGTCAACTATCAAAAGCTTGCAGAGGAACTTCCTGTGGAAAGGTTTCAACACAGGGAAGAAAATAGCGCTTGTCAGCTGGGATAAAATCTGTTGGCCCAAAGCGCAAGGAGGACTTGGACTACGGGATCCTAGCCTCATGAATAAAATCCTCAGCGCCAAAATTTGGTGGAGGTGGCTTAAAAACCCTAAGGATCTATGGGCATGATTATGAAGGAAGAAATATGTGCCCGAGGTAGCAGAAAAAAACCTCATTTGCTGGAATGGGGACACACCTGGGTCCTTAATCTGGGCAGCTGCCAAGCAGAATAGACACCTCATCACCCAGCACGCCTTCTGGGAAATTAGAAATGGGAAAACGGCCTTATTCTGGAAAGATTCCTGGCAGCAATGGCCCACTCTGGACCAGGAGGCCTGGGCCAGGCAAATTTGCGCTCCAACCATGCAGGCGGGTCTAACAACAGTGGCGGATTACTGGAGGGATGACCCACAAGATAACACTTGGCGGGATTGGCTTGTTGATAGGCAAGGCTTGAACCTAGACGGCCAAGTGGACTTGGGCCCCTATCAAACAGAGATGCTCAAACGGAAAATCGCCAAGCTCACGGGAGAGGATATCCTCCGATAGGGACACAGGCCAAGAGGCACCTATAGCACAAGCGAAGCTTATCACATAAAGGTCTAACCGAACCTGGAACCTACAAGAACGGTTTGGAAAAAGATATGGAACCTCAGACATTGGCCCAAAATCACTCTCTTTCTTTGGCTGGTGGTCTATTCCAGCATTCTCACCTGGGACAATCTCTCTAAGAGAGGTTTCGTGGGACCCTCAATGTGCATACTCTATGGGGAGGCAGCTGAAACCATGAATCACCTCCTCACCTCTTGCCCGTAAATGGCACAAATATGGGACCAAAATGCGCTCATCATGCGCACCTCGAACTATGTTCGAGACAACATTGTAGACACCATTGCCATTTGGAGGGACCAACCATTTCACTCTCCCCTCCTGAATCGTATCTGGCAATTGATTCCTGTCTTCATCCTTTGGCAGGTTTGGAAGGAGAGGAATCGAAGACTCTTCAAGAACACCTTCCTCCCATGGCAACAATGCTGGACTAGCTGCCGCCACAACATTCTGGAAACTCTCCAACTCCACCCTTGGACAGAAAAAGATCTGACCAGCAACCCTTCAGAAACCCTGATCCTGAAACTTTGGCTGCCTCTCCCTCCCCCTCTCCCCCCTCCCTCCATCCCCACCCCTTACCCCACCCCCAGTCCCTCCTCTTGGTCAGCCCCGCCAGCTGATTTCATCAAACTCAATTTTGACAGGGCCTCCAAAGGCAATCCAGGAGCTGCGGGGTACGGAGCAGTATTTCGCAATCATCATGGGCGCATTATTCTTATCAGTGCAGGCTCTTTAGGATATACCACGAATAATGTAGCGAAACTATGGACACTCATTCGGGGGCTGCAACTTGCCAAGGATCACAACTTCAATCAACTCATGGTAGAAGGCAACTCCCAGATCATCGTCAACCTCCTTGGTAGACTCTTAAATGGAGTTGATCCTGACAAAATCTCTCCAAGCCGGTGACTCTCACATGGGCTAAAAACCATAGAAGAGTTACTGCGCTCCAATCAGGTAGTAATACCTGCTCATGTCAGAAGGAAATCAAATCAGGTGGCGGACTACTTGGCTAACACATGGGTGAATTGGGGGGGACCAGAAATCCTCTGCAAAACTTCTCTAGCTCCGGAGCACCCCATTCTCCATCAATGCATACGCAAAGCAGTGGAAGTGGACAAGCACCCAGATGGGGTGATGGATCCAGACACCTGGCGCATAGAGGAGACGAGGGGAGGCCAACAGTGCACGGAGCCATGTGCTCAGCTCGTGCCCACTGTGGCCATTACCCCCATGCATTAAATTGGTTTAAACTTCAATGGGAGGGGCATTTAATCGAGCTCCCTCGACCACCTTTACACAGAGTGCAATGCCGCGTATTGTTTATGTTTTCGCCCGGCAGTCTGGGTCTGGTTCTACTGGTTCGTTCATGGTGCTTTTGCCCCCCGGCCGCTCCCCGCCCTCAACCTCGGTTCCGCAGACCTCCCCCACCCGCCGGGCCTCACCATGCCACGACAGTGAATGCGACCACGCAGAGGCTCTCCCTGGCATCCTCGGAGGCCCCGCACGTCTACTTCACCCTCTGGCTCACCTCCCACTTCGGCTTCATCGCTCCGACCCCCTGCATCAACCACCCATACTCCCCCCACCTTCGGCTGCCTGGCCATCATCGACACCAGCCTGAACCCTTCTTGGCGATATCCTTCTTGGTGTGGCCCCTCTTCCTTCAAGAACTCCTCTCCCTCTCCTGCACTGGATTTGGCCTCAGCGAAATCACCCTTGGGAAGGACTGTCCATGGTCGACCAAGAAACAAAAAGAAGTCGCAGTCCTCCAACCTGTCGCACAAAAGCCGCACCATTTTGCATGATTTGGTATTTGAACTCCGGCAAGGAGTGGACAACCTTCAGTTCCGAGTTCAGTAGATGGAAGGGAGGCTATCAACTCCTTCAACTTCTTTCAAACTACCATGAAGCCTCCTCTACAGAATCCAACGGCGCACCTCTCACTGCAAGCGATCACGAGAGTAGCCATCAGCAGGAAGCCGCAGAGGGAAACTAGGAGCCTGGTTGGAAGGAGTTCGAGTCAGCCTTCATGGACACCGTCGAGCAGGAGCAAACATCGACGAGCAATGAAGAAGCTGTCAAGGGAACGGTTCAGCTGGAAGTCAGGGAGGTGATAGGCATCAGTTTGCAGGCGCACACCCCGACAGCAGGTGCTGAGATGACTGCTCATGAGGACAAGTGCACAAGTCCAGGAACATGCATTGGGCAACCAGTGGGACACTCGTCATCGAGGAGCCCTGGCCAGGCCTTCTGCAAGAGTATGTGCCGGATTATACACAACTTTTATGACCCCTCTAGGGGAATGTTTCCTTCTTTTACTTTTACTCTAGTGACCTTCATGGTAGCTAAGATGTTTGTTTATGCTAGGAATGATAGGAACTCTAATACTCGAATTGACCAGTTGGCTGAACTGGTTTCTCCTTCTGGAGCAGTTCAGTAATTACAACCAGTTGACTTCAGTTTTTTGTACTCTTGGTTTGGTTCCTAGAAGGCTTTTTATATATAAAATACTTACTTACAAAAAAAAAAATAATAATAGAAATCTACGAGAATCTACTCAAAAATAATTTCACCAAAACTTAAAAGAGGAAAAAAAGGTGGTTGATAATTGGGGAAGGGACAAAAGGATGAAATATGATAGGGTTCTTATAGAAGTATAATAAATATTGGAGGGTACTCTATAATAGTGAAGGATTTGTCTATTTGAGTGAGGAACCTCAAATCAAAGTAAAGTTACTAGAAGATAAAAGGATAATATTTCTTTTGGAAAAAGAGAAAGAGTGGAAACTTAGGAGAGGGCCATTATGGCTATAGGTTGGCGATGAGAACAAAAAATTATTTCATAGGTATGCAAACTATAGAAATAATATAAACTTGGATTGGAAAACATATAAGGGAGATGGTACCTAGGATACAAATTTCAAGGACACAATATTTGGTGTAAATCATTTTCCCTCCCTTTTCAAGGAAGAATCTCAGGCTATAATAGAAGAAGTGACCAGGATGACAAACTCATTCCCTAGCTTCATCAATGAGGAAGATAATCAATCCCTAATTAGGGATGATTTTAAGGATGGAGAATTATTTTTAAATGTAGAAACCTTGGCTAATCTTACTAATCCTTCATATGCCAACTATAAATATTTGGCGATATTTTTGTAAAAATATTCAAATTTCTAAGGATTTTTTATTAGTTTTATAAAATTTTGGTGATTTTTAAGGTAAAATAATTTTATCCTATAAAATTTGGGCGAATCATTTTTAAAATAACGAATCTCATTTTTGGAAAAACCATGGAAAATTAGCCCATGAGCGAAATTTAGCCCCTAAAATCATCCATGTCCCTAATTAAGGAAGTTAAAATTTAATTTTTTTATATAATCCATGAGTATACAAGATCTGAGATAAAATTCCTATTATAGTGGAGGACATGATCAAAATTCCTATAAAACAACAAAAGAAATGCCTCAATATTTTAAAAATTTATCATATATACTTTCCATCTGGTTGATTTCTAAAATTGGAAAAAGGGGATAAATTGTGAATTGGTATTAACCCCTAGTTAGGGAGAAAAGGTAAGCACATGCTTCCACTCTAGCTGATTCAATAACTTGGGAACAAAGGTTACTTCAATATTCAACAAGTTGAAAACTGGTGAAGGAACACTACTTGTCACCAATACTAGTTAATGTGGGAATAAATTGGATTGGGGGCCGAGTATGCAGAGGAATGGAAAAGGTATACATGCCTCCTAATAAACATCAATGTTAGACTCAAGGAAGAATATGACCAACTAATTTGGTATTTGAATCCTGCCAGAGCACATGTTCCTAGATTAGGCTATAAAAAAATAGTGGAAGAAGGAAGAGAAGACTAACATATGTGGTGGTGGGGAATTATGTTGAAATTAAAATGTCCCACAAAAAACAAGATTCATTATGTGGTTGATTTTATTCAACAATGCACCGACAAGGAATGTTCTCTAGAAGATGAGTTTTATAGGGCCAGGATGGTGCTATGAATGTCATCAAGTAAAAGAAACTATTACTCACCTCACGTTGGAATGTCCATCCTCCAAGGATGAATGAAAATAAGTGGAAAGTTTAATAGGTATTGGGAAATTCTAAGAAGCAATAAGTCTCAAAGAGGCCTTCAAAACATGGTGCAACGAAAAGGAGACTTCCAAATTCATAGCACTACTCTCAAAAGAGCCTGGGGAGTAGGACTTGCCATAAATATAAAGTTGTTTGAATACTAAGAGACACTTCCTCTCAAATACATTGTATAGGATATAAATATTTTAAATTCCCAACCAAAAGTGTAGGAAAAAACTATCCCTTGTAGCGAAGGTGAAGTAGAAATAAATAAAAATATTCCATGTGATTTTATTGATGGTGCTTCATAGGGGAATTCCTCTAAGGGAGATTTAGAAGGCATATTATACCTATCTTCAGATCACAATATTTATTTTAAAGATGGAATTAATCAAGAAACCGATAATTTCTATGAAATGATGGCTTTAAAGCTAGTTATGAAACTAACACAAGAGTTTGGTGTAATCCAATTACAATCTTTGGAGGCTCAACATTGGTTATAAAATGGATGCTCAAAGAAATTTTCCTCAGGAATTTTACATTACATCCCTTGTATGAAAAAGTTCAAAATCTACTTACATCCTTCTAGTATACATCTCGGTCTCATATTTAGAGGGGCAAGAATAGTGTCACTGACAGGCTCCCAAAACATGGATTTGTGTAAGGAACATGGATCATTTCAGTAATCTAGTATGGACACACTGCAAAATATAATCATGAACCATGGACATAATATTCAATATTTTTAGTGTTTTATCTAAGATTTTGTATAATGATGGACATTCATAGTTTACAGTATGAATGTTTAATGTACTAATTTGAATCATTTTTTTAAGGGTCTATAGACGTAACTAATTATAAAAAAAAATTATATTTTTGTGATGATGGATCAGACATACAAACTTCTTGTAACAGACTCAACAAAAATTATGAATGCCATAGACATATGACTATGTATTTTTTTTATATTAATAAAAATACAATTTTTTTTCCTTGGAAAAAAATCAATATTTAAAAATATCTCTCTACCCATCCAATTACTAGTAAAAGCCATACTAATAATATTAATGTGTCTATATATATCTATAGACATATATTTATCATATTCCGTAGAAAAATAGACATTATTAACATGCTAAGTATATGCATATCAATGTATACACAAACATTAATATTATTAATGTGGTTGTTTCTAGAATATTTATTATTATTATTGTTCTAGACACAATGACTTCTTTTGTGAGGCCATGGGGTGGGTTACAAAGTCTATATAGGAAGATATTTTCATTAAAATTGATTTTGATAAAGCTTATGATCAGATTGATTGAGATTTCATTACCTATATGTTGTGTTGTGTAGATAGGGAAATAATATGGGGTACCTAGGGAGGTACCCAAGGGGAATCATAGTAGATATGCATTTTTATGTATGGAGGTCACTTTTAGTAAATAAGGCCTAGTGTGAACACAATAAATGTAAGAGGTCTTACTACAAGGTTCCTCCTCTGGAACATTCTTATGTGATAGGTAGTATTATATAAATGGGTGTAAACAATGTAATGTGAATGATAGAAAAATTATTGTATTTTAAGAATATATCATTAGGAGGTTTCCCCCTCAAAGAGGCAAGTCAACATGAGTGGATCCCTTCCTTAAAAGGATTAGTTGTAAGGTGTTTTCCTACCATAAGGGTTTCATATTAATAAAGGATATTTTTTGTATCATCCATTTTATTTTGTGTGGTGATTTTATTTTTATATATTTGGTACTTAACAAGTTGTATCAAAGCACTTTCTTTGGCCTAAAAAAGTGGCAAAGTTTTTCTATTTTGTAGGTTTTCAAAAGAAGAAGAAAGAGGGATGTGACAATAAAATAAAATAATGTATATTCTTTGAGATAATTTTCATAAATTGGGTTCATATATGAATTCCTCTCAGAAAAGTGACCAATTTAAAAAAAAACAATCGTCTAAATCAAAGTTCAGGAGGTCAATATATCGTTGATTTAAAATTTGTGATTTTTCAGGGTTTTTCTAAGGGAGACCACGCGGTTTTGTAGATTTCTATAGAATTTTCCCAAACCAATTATAGATCTTATTTCCTCTCACAAAATCAGCCAATTTCAAAAAAACAATCATCCAAATCGAAGCTCGAAAAGTGAAGATATCATCGATTTAAAATCAACAAATTCTTAGGGTTTTTTTGTGACAACCGTGAGACTGCAAAGCTCATAAATTTTGAGAGGGTGCCCATATTGGTTCCAAATCAGTTTCATTGGGTAGAATATTTTGAGATATTGTTTTTGGTATATTATATGTGGTTCTTCCAATGAATATTATCTCTCAACTCCTCATGGGCCTCAACAAGGTTCTTTGAGATATTGAGAGCATAAAAGACAATTTATGAAATATTCAAGAGACCTTAGTTAAAATGCAAGAGAGGTATATTATGGAGCACATTGAAAAAGAATATAATCATGAAGAATATGCCTGGTATGATTTCAAGGATAATTGTGTTGATTGGTATATGGATAGTTATCATTTCTGGGATGAAAACCATTTTCATCTTCCATTTGATGACTCTACTCCACCTTATGTAGAGGACATCCTAGAGAGCAGTCAAGATCCTTCTCCGAATATTATTTTTCATTCTGTTATTCTCCAGTACTAGTGGATTATTTTTTGGATGGATTTACATAGTTGGATCCACATGTCCAATGTATATATTTAGCATACCATTTTTATTCGACTACTGTCCCGATATCTTCCACGGGGAGTTCACATGAGCATGTGGACACAGTGTTGGACACACCTACCACACTTAGAGGGGGGGTGAATGAGTGTGGGGCTCTTTTTCCCAAAACTGCCCTCTTGCACAAAAACTCATCAATTAGCATTCAACATTTATTCATTACCCATTGTTGTCATTTATAACCCGTTAGATGTGAGCACATATCAGCAACATATATCAGCAATATATCATCAACAATTCATCACCACAATGAACACAAAGAACACAAGATGTATGTACAATTTTCTTTTTATTACGGACTACAATCCTTGGGGTTTATTAGCAACAACTGAATAGAGTACAACTCTACAAGAGCACCAGCTCTATATGAAAGACTCAACTTGCATTCTCAGCATCAACTGAGATGAGACAACAATCCTCAACAGATATCAATCTGTACCATAAGCAAGAGCATCAACCATGCACCAACCTATGCCATAAACAAGTGCATCAACCATGCACCAACCTGTAATCAACCTGTACCATAAACAAGTGCATCCAACCATGTACCAAG
>JASDQU010010014.1:362747-374260 GCA_032191745.1 Picea mariana | reverse complement strand
TTATTGTACATATCTTGTTTGCATAGTCTTTGTACATATCTTGCATATGTATCTCTTAAAAGATAATGTGTTCCAAGAAGAACTATACCTATGGAAGAATAATAAGATAAGGATTTCTATCATTATACAAGTTAGATAATACACATGAAAAGATGAAATACATCAAACAAATCATGTGGAAGCTATTACAAGATAAGCCAAAATCAAAATCAATCATGAAGAGACTTAGAAGAAGAAAAGACAGAAAGAAGTCAACAATCAAGAGGAAATTGGAGAAAGACTTATGACATTTTGAAGAAGACAATAAGATGAAAGTGTGGACTCTGTTAGACAGAGGGAGCCAATTATATATTGAAAAAGACAATAAGGATGTAGACGGAAGTGTGGACTTTGTTAGACTGGGGGAGCCTATTATATGCACTCATACATGAAGCAAGGATTAGGAGGGAGCTAATTCTATGATCCATTGAAAATGATGAAGTATATATCCATGGTAGCATCCATGAAAGACAGTATGTGTTTAGTTCAACCTCAGAAGAAGTCTTCTTCAAAGAGAAGCCTTAAAGTATCCCTGGTTTTCCATCCACATCCATGATCCTATAATGAAAGGAATAAGTGGAATCTTTAGGGCATGGAATCTATAAGAAACTCCATGGACCCAAGNAAGAGCTAAAGAAAAACATCAGGAAGAACATGAAGATTCCAAGAAAGAAAGAGAAGCCAGAACAACCAGTCAGTGTATTAAGAATCACAAGATTACCAACCTGATATGAACTCAATAAAAGCAATCAAGCAAAGGAACTGAAAGTTGTGATGAAGACAAATGTATATATGCAAGCATCGCAAGATCCAGAACTAGAGGTTCTCCCAGATGGAGGGAAAAGAATATGATGATTACTTGTTCCAGTGAAACAGACCTACCTCTAAATGAGTCTTTATATCATCCACAATATCCATGGGTTGGAGTTCTACATCAGATGAATGCAAAGACTATTCTCTAGAGAAATTGAATAAAGAACGTATGAAGGGCAACCTCACGACTTTGAGGCATACCAGAAAGAGACCCTTGTATGTAGATAGAAGAAAATAACTTGGTGGAGAACCTCCAGTGCACAACAGAAGCATGGTGAAGATTTTCTATAATAGATATATTATATCAAGATGATTACTTGGAAGATCAGATCTCATTATGACAAAAGAAGTGCCACATGGATATGTTCCAGTTTGACCATTGCCATGATGTTGTGAGCTAGCAGGAACCAAGAGGAATCCAATAGTGATATACTTTATTGATCAGAGATACATGAAGCCTTTAGAGAAAACCAATGTTCCAGACCAAAGTACATTTGAAATCAAGCATTAAATCATCCGTGATGAAGTCCAGAAAGGAGAAAATGGTTCTCCAATACATATCTCCACAGATGAGCAGATAAGCAGACATTTTGGTGAAGCTTCTATCCAAGATGAAAGAGTTTGCATACTCAAGCTGGTGCTCATGGAGACGACTTCTTTATTGAAAAAGGAAGATATGACTACCAGGTTGGGAGGGAGAACTGATGTATTATTGATTGATGGACAGTCATTTTTTAGTTCGAAAAATGGTCCAGGATGAGCAGTTTCTTTCCAGTTCGGGAAGTGGATTGAGATTTCTGACGGATAAACATTTTCCAGTTCAGAAAATGGTCCAGATTGCTGATGTACCATAGACAGTGACTTCCCATTGTGGTTAACATGGGAAGTGGTCTAGGGCAGTCTCTCTTCTTGAGGGTTACTCAAGAAGACTGGCCCGCCTCGCCGGACAACGATTTCCCATTGTGGTTAACATGGGGAATGGTCTGTTTTGGAGGTTGGTGCAGGACAATCATTTCCTTTGGAAATGGTCTGGACAGTCTTTCCTTAGGGTAGATTCATTCTCTCTAGGTTGCACTTTGTTTAGTGTCAGAGGAATGGCCTAGGGTGGGGAATGATCCATGTTTAGAAATCGGGGACAGACATTCCTTAGGGTAGACTCATTCTCTCCAAGTTACACTTTGTCTAGTGTCGGAGGAATGGCCCAGGGTGGGGAATGGTCCAGGCTCAGAAATCATGACAATTATTCTTCCTTGCTTGAGAAAAATAGTCCAGATAGTTCATCATTGATGTTTAACCTTTTGAGGGCATATGCTCTTCCAAGATCTCACAGATGTGAGTGGAAGAATGGCCTAGATGATTCATTTTATATCATAACATTGTTTCTGTGCAGGTTGATATTAGATGATTGTTATGAAGACTGTATGTTTCTAGACAATAGATGTATACTATTGTGGTGGATGTGTTCCACTGTTTGATCAGGTATCTGTGTGGTACTTGGTGTTGTAGTGTACCACTGGATTGTAGTTGTGTACTACTATGGATAGACACAGTTGTGTTCTATTGATTGATATTGTTATGATTTCCTTGAAGACTATCAACAATGTTGAAAATAATTATCAGCCAGATGAATGATCAATGAACAAAGATTTCCTAGATAGAAAATGGTTCAGAACATTTACTCTTCTATATTAGAAGAATGTCTCTCGTGTCACTCTGTGGAGTGAGCATCATGTCTGATTACTCAGATAGAGTATGGTTTTGAGAGATGATGCATTTGATGACACTGATGATGATGATCTTGCTCATGATATAGTCATGAGATAGTCTATACAACTATGTTGATGCTACCAAGAGAATAGTATCTTTGTGCTGAAGACCATTACCTATAATACCTTCCTAGCTAGGATGGAGTGTTGATATTGTGGTAGCTGCGGGAGGTATTTACCTCCACGTGTAAACCTGACGAGAATAGAATATTTTGGGAAGAAAGAAGAAACCCTAATGAGTTGGCTAATAACCCTAGAAGACATGTCAGCTCAAGAAGATAACTTGTACTAGGTTATTATCCTCCTAGAGAAGAAGTCAGCCAGAAGAAATAATCTATATTGAATAGACAGATACCCGGAATGAGAAGTCGGCCCAAGCAATTAGCTAGAATTACTATAAATACAGGAGGTCAGTCTTCATTCTAGCAGGAAGTCTCATAATTGCATAGCAACACTTGTCCGCACTACAATGCCCAATTTTTTGCGCATGTCTCGAGGAGAGCTACCATTGCAGTTGTTGCAGCTAGCAGATCACATTTGTCTTGGACTATCTCTTGGTTAGGGTTTGGACTATCTAATCAGATCTTGTTGGTGCGATATCCTTGGGGAAAGGTGCACTACCCTTTGTTTGGATATCTAGCCTAGGATTTGCTTCCGACGTAATTCTATGTCAAGGTTAAGGTGCTCGGAGGGTGGCTTTGGCCTATGGTTGGGTGACAATAGCAATATTGTCAATGGAAAAATGAGCACATCCATTATATTCTAACAAGGAGAGCCCAGCCAATAACACCCATTGATGTAATTACAACAAAATAACATATCACCAAATCCAAAATATCCCATAATCATAATCAAAACAACTAATAGTATAATGACCCATATCACTTGCACGCAAGTGTCCTCAAAGAATAAGTCCGCTCAGTGCGCGCAAGAGCAGGATGTTACATAAAATCACAGACATGTGATCCAATATCTTATCATTGCACACCCAAGAGAAGTATCTAATTCTTGATGATACTAATTTCTTAGATATCAGGAACCTATCCAGTCTTTTTGCAATGTAATCCTATCCTTTCCTTCCATTCCTCTAGGTAGGGAGAAACTTTAAGCGCTTAGCATCCACCAGTCCTCCAGCTTTAATCAACTGACTAAAGTATAGTTTCAAAGGATCCACCCTAGCATGTTCACCCCAAACTTGCCTACTCAAAGTGGTGCAATTTAGATCACCCCCCAGAATAAGGTTATCCTCAATGAATATCCCTTCCCTTTTAATGCCTTCCCAAAATACTTCTCTGTCAGCATATGGTCCATAACAATTGATCAACTTCAGGTTTAAATTTAAATCTTTAACTACACCCTCCAAAAATATCCCTGCAGGAGTAAAAAACACAGTGAAATCAGCCTTGTGAGGATTCCAAGATGTAAGAAAACCTCATGAGAGACCAATAGAGTCCACCCCACAAAAATACCAATTAGGGAGCAGTTTAACAAAAACTTCCCTAGTTTTAGCTTCACAGACCATGGTTTCTTTTACAAATATAACATCTGGGTTTATTTTCTCTAAAAACATTTTGAGGGTTAGTGACTTTATGGAGCCCCCCAATCCCCTCACATTCAGGGTTGCCACAATCATCTTTTCACCCTAGCCAAGGAGTTCTGAGCTCTAAGCACCCTAAAACCAATTAATCCCACAAGACTGTTTGAGTTTAGGTTTTCCTTCTCTTTCTCCAATTTCCTTGCACTCCTATTTTTTAGCGGAGAGAAGACTTTTTCCAAACCACCTAGTACCACCCCTTTTAACAAAGAATCCCCACCCCCCATACCACTGGACAAAGTACTCTTAGCCCCCTATGCCTTCCCAATCTTTTCACCAGGGTTAGATAAAATCTCCCCACCAGCATAAATTGGTAGCGAAGAACAGGTTAGTACCTCCTGATAGGACGGTATGAAATTTAGTAAATTTTCCTTCACTTCCAACATAACAATTGGATCATCACAGGTAACAATTTTCACAACTTTTGAGTATCCCACAACCACTATGTCACACCCCTCCCCAAGAGTAGATTTCAGTCTAGTCACTCCCTTCCCTTCCAATCCATCTAGGATACTAACTCTAGATAAACCCGAGGGTAATGCAGTAAAGTTCTGATTCCTATCCCCCACATATGAGTCAGGAATCAAAGAACTAGGTAGAGGAGGAAAATCCACAATGATCCCCTGCCGAGAAATCCCCCTTGTGAAATCCAGGCTTCCAGTTCCAAAGAAGGTAATTCTGTCCTATCCCCTACAGAGCCTTCCTTAACCAATGGATCAATTACATATTCAATCAATAATAGTGCCCGCCCTTTCCCTTGCACACCCGATTTTCCCACAGTCATAACAAAGCAATATTCAACAAAAAGTGATGCCCAAGTGTGTGGAGACACCGAAAATATTTCCTATTGACTTTTCTTCACTTTTATATTATTTAAGCATAAATATCATATACATACTTACAAAATGGTCTATGATAAAGATACGACCAGATTTAACAAGTGCCATTGCAGTGGCGATATCATAATAAGTGGTTGTATGTTAATTTTGATCACAAAAGTGATTGAAATTTCAAATTTGCAACTGAAAATAAACAAGATTGAAGTCATACTTTGACACCTTTATCTTGGACCGAGTTCTACCTGTAAAGAAAGCAATGAGAGCATGCAAAAAGGCATGCCAGATTCCCTGAATTATGTATTAATTCCCATGAAAGGTGCGAAGTTAACTCAAAGAGTAGATGGTCATTTCTTTTTCAGTTTCTATACATTTGAAACTCAGTATCCAACGACGATTAACTCTCAACAAAAGAGACATTGAACCATCCAAGAAAAGTCATCGTTGAATGTTCAAGCTAAAATGGTAACGTACAAGAATAAAAATACTCGAATTTTAATGCTAAAGATTGGGTTTACATCGGTAAACAATACACATGTGGTAACAAAATAATTAAAATATTATATAAATTTTTGGCAATTCAATAATTAGGTAAAAGATTGATTTGGCCCCAATTCCAATTATTGATGGAGAAAATTCCTTTGGAAAACAAATAAATACAGTTTTACCGGAGATTTCAATATGTTTCCTGTTCAAAACAAAATGATCTGTTCGAGAGAGGAAATGTTTATTTACTTCAATACACTAAACTAACAACATGTTATGAGTACACATTTTGAAATATAATCAACACTTACTATTACTATTTATGAAAGCCAAAAACGTTTCCAATGTTGTGGGAAGAGTTGGTGGAGGACACCTCGTACATCAAATCAAAACACCGTTAATGAAATGATGTCCTTCTAATATCTTTTTTTTTCCTTTGGGTTTTATGTAATCAACTTAGTGGATCATGATTTGGGAAATTGATTACTTGTAAATCATACATAAATATTATAACTACTTAAGAGAAAGTTGAGTAAATTTTAAAAAACCAAGAGAATTGTCCTCTCATTTTAGAGGAAATAAATACATAAAATGACCTTCACTCTACAATTCTAAAAAATACCTCTTCAATTTCTAATTTATTGTTCACCAATAAAAAGAAAACATTTCTCTTGAAACATAAAACTTAAAAGTCAAAGAGAAGAACAAAAACAACACAGAAAGCTTGTTTATAAAGTCATCATCGATTGTTTGACAACATAACATCTAAATGTGAAACATAAACTGATGGAAAATTTAATTTAATGATGGTGTGCAATCGTATCCTTTAACATTAATACATGGGTACAAACAAATAGATGTAAGTATCACCTAAGGCAGGATTCACTTTCAAAGTGTCGATCATGTGAAACACAAGTAATCAACATCATATTTTGATCAAGGAAACCTTATAAAGAAATGTTTACATGCTTATTAGGTAAGACTAACTTAATATATCTTTGGGATCTAGATTACGAGCGAAAACAACGAAAAACTAATTTCAAATTGAGTGCAGTGAACGTAGATCTGCCATCCGTAACAAAAATTTTAGGTTATATATTTAATAATTTTAGATCCACTTTGTACTCCATATTGATAATGAGAGTGCCAATTTTCCAAAGTAATTTCGCATTGAGTGTAGTGAACGTAGATCTTCCATTTGTAAAAAAAAAATTAGGTTATATATTTATTATTTTTAGATCTACTTTCTACTCCATATTGATAATGAGAGTGTGGATTTTCCAAACTAATTTCACATTGACTGTAGTGAACGTAGATCTACCATCTATAACAAAAATTCTAGGTTATATATTTATTATTTTTAGATCCACTTTGTACTCCATATTGATAATGAGAGTGTGAATTTTCCATCGTATCCTCGCAGTCTCCTGTCAGTCACCCATGCATGTTTTGCACCAGAAGAATTTTATTCAGAAGAGAAAATTGTCACTGGAATAAAATCATGTAGATTTGGTTATTTTAGAGAAACCATTTGACATTTTCATGTGAAAATTTCCATGTTTGGGGATGTTTTTTTTAGATAATGCAATATAAATTTTACCATTCAAATTTATCACATGTGAGTTCCAACTACCAACAAATAACGTCAGACGTTTTTGGCATGGAGGCATCGATGTTGGGGGTTGTACAAATTTATAAAAATATTACGAAGCCATCGAAAAAATATGGCATTGTTTCCGATAATATTCCCCACCCCCACTCCTTCCCAACGATTTTCATTATGTAACCCACCACGGTCTCCACAACTTCATATATGTGCCACATAATCTTGTCCCAAGAAACTAAGTGCTTTTCTATCGGTATCGTTGTCTAGTCAAAGAGGAAAACAATTTAGCCTTTCCCCTGAGCCACATGGATCCTAGTTTCAAAATAAGAACCAAACATCCTCAATGTGTCACACTTCTTTTGTCATGCATTAAAAACGGGTTATGGATGCTTTCGTGCAGGAGAAATGGCAACTATTTTTTGGTCCAGTCGTTTGTCCACAAGTTTGTTGAAGATTATGTCAGTGTTGTTCCAACTATTTCAAACCCGAATTTTGGTGAGTAAGAAAGTTGTTGTTGTTCGTTGAGAGTTAGTGAATCAATATGTATACGTTTTGGTCTCAGATCTGTAGAGGGAGTACCTTGACTGACTCTAGGGATTCAATCCAGCAGTAGGTTCCTCAACACTATAATGTAGTCGGCACCCAACTACTCATCCAAGTTCAAGAGGTGCTAAAATGTTGCATGTAACTCTCATTGTGAGATACACCTATTCCATATAAATCCTTGGTTTCTCATTTTTGCAGGTCCTTATCTGCCTTCTTGTATCTCCATAGGGCATAGGACTTTGCGTCTTACAACATTCAAATGGTGGCTCCATTTCAACAGGGATCTAAGTGTAGATTGGTCTAATTAACTCATGCTCAGTTAGGTAGAGTAATAGTAATTGGTATGCAAGAGTTGGTGCAAATACCAATCCTCCTGGACAAAGGGGAACCCAACAAGCGCCCCCCCAGTAGTAATGCAAATTTTACCTAGTAGAAGGTAAATTTCATCAGAAGAAACCCGATACTCATGAAACCAGAGGAATTTTCCGCCTCTGGCCCAAGGAATGTCGAACCCTTGTTTCATCGATGTATTCACTCCTAATCCATAAGGTCACCCTAAATCCCCCAGGGCCATCAACATATAAGCCAGAAGCAATTGTAGATCAAGACCAAGTTGCAACACTAACCAATGAAGTAGCACATTTGGCGCCCCTCTTTAGGGACAGATAGAAGTTGACGAAACCTACGGTCAATTAAAGCGGGTTCATCTATGGAATGTGTAAGCGACCTATAGGAAGGAAAGGTTGGTCAAAGTTCAGGACAGGTAATGGAGTGGGCTGGGTAGGCCTTTCAAGCATGTATTCAAAGTCATATTTTATGACCTTAGAATAGGAATAAACATATAAGTTCCCTGGAGAATGATAATTTTTCAATGTGTTCCGTGTCCCTGGTCAACTTCAATCATAAAACAAGTATGTAACTTAAACTACTGAGTAAACCACTGGAAATGGGGTTTCAACTAGTGCCTAGTTCTCATATGATCTATGTTCATAGAGATTCATAAAATGTTTATTCCCAAGAAAATAGAATTTTAATGCCAATTATAACTATATCCACCTAAATTGTCTCTCAATCATGAAATGAAACTAAAAATACTATCCTAAACTATCATTGTCTCTCAATATGGAAATGAAACTAAAACCATTGGTGCTTACTTTATTGCTACCACCTATGTTGTTGCCTTATTTGCTAGCTTTGTATGTTTTTTTTTACAGCCTTTCCTTCTTTGTTGGATTTGTGTCAATTTTTGATAGCATTGAAACCCAATTTGTTGTTGACACTTTCAATACATAAAGATACAAACTTTACAATTAGTAAATCACTTTTGTACTCAAACATTACAATTAGTAAATTAGTATTGAAATACTAATAATAAATGAAAATAAAAATTGTATTACATATTAGTATTGATGAATTGTATTGTGTATCATATCTTTATATAGTTTGTAATTCGGAATGTCAAGCTCAATTGCAGGTCCATGCTCACCTACAGGTTCAGGATTTTGCAAAGTTTGAAACCAACAACTTTAACCAACTAGAAACCAGTTATTTCACATTCAACTAGTTATTGCACATTCAAGATAAAATTTTCAAAGAACAACTATTGCACATTCAAGATAGTTTCACATTAAGGATAACATATTTGTCATAGCATAGAAACAACCAGTTGAGGAGGTGAGGCAGTCATCCTTCTAAATAGAGAAGGATCATTCATATCAGAAGTATTCATGTAATGTGACACTAGCAATGCAAGTGTTAATGGGGGAGATGAATAGAGAATCTAATAGATAGGATCTGAACAGATACAAATAGATATGCCTAGTTATGAATAACCAAGGTAGTAGATACAAATAGATATTCCTGGTTATGAATAGCGAGGGTAGTGAATTGACAACCAAGGGAGTGATGTGATGAGCAATATATATTATTATAAAATATAAAAATATATATATTCATATGTACATATTTATTCTATGAGAATGAGAAAGCATAGGTGTTAATGCACTCCTCCATCACCTTGCCAATAATAGGTGAAAGTTGGGCATCCAATGATAGGGAAGAAAAATAAAGTTTTTTAATTTAGTTTAATTAAAATAAAACTATTATTGAAACTTTCCTATGTTGGACATTGGAAATGAATGAAAAATTTAAGGTCAACGATAGAAGTTATAGAAATTCAATGTCAGATCGAATACTATAGTCCATGTTTCCTTCGACGGGGACTAACAAGTAAAATTAAAAGAACGATATCACAAAAATTACATATTAATATATTATTCCATACTCTACATCACCTCGCCATTTCACATACAAAAACCCATTTAGAATTTTCAAACAGAGGGATGCAGGGATGGTTTACAACGGATTGGGAAATAGATCCAATGCAACTATGTGTAAAAAGGCTGTGAAAAATAATGACAGGGAAAATGCGGGTGCCATTGACGGAGGTTTGGCACCTTTCATCCCTCCCACGTCAGATGTCCTTTCTCCTTTTGTTCCTCCTCACACATATAGGGCTCTTAGAGAATCACAACCCGATAAGGGGTTGGATTAATTATTATCCTCTCTCTCAACCTATGTGGGGTAGGGGGTGCCCAAAAGATCTTAACCCTCAAAATTTGATAAATTATGTTCATCCTGACATAATATTTTTTCAAGAAATGATGGTGGTATGTGAAAAGGCAAAGGAATTTTTCTTGAAGTGTTTTCGAAATTGGGACTGTGTTGTGATGGACTCAAATGGTCACTCTGGGGGTTTGTTATCTAGTTGGAACCTTTTGGTAGTTGACCTCCATGCTTTTGGTGCCAATGCAGGTATCCTTCTAGAGGGTCATCTAAAAGAAATCTTCAAGGAGGTGAAGTTGCTAAACTATTATGGACAGAGAATCCTTTAACAACCTCTGATGGACTGTGGGATTCTGTTTGAAGATGGGTTAATCATTGGTGGGGATCTAAGCCTAACTTTGTCATGAAGAGAAGTCTGGGGTCAACAAGCCAGACCTGATCCGTTGGATGATTGTTTTTCTTCAATGTTCACTTCTTTTGGACTTGTGGATATCCACGAAATACATCTCAGTCCTATGTGGAGGAATGGGTGTTTGGGTGAGGATGGAATTTATAAGAGACTTGATAGGTTTATTTATCAAGGAGACTTTTTTGGAGAGTTTGGGAAGATGTAGGACATGGGTTATAAATTCCTTCATTTTAGATCACAATCCTATATGCTTGCAAGTAGAGGGAAACATTGATTGAAACTTCACACCTTTTACGTTCAATCAAGTGTGGTTGAAAGATCCATACTTTAACACTCTGGTTCGGTCTATTTGGACTCCTATGGATTCATGGCAGAGTCCTGTTGAGTGCTCAACACACCCTAAACATTTTGTGACCATTCCCTTTTGGGTACCACCCTATATTTTACTATTTTCACCTTGGTATGAAACTGACACTTTGCTTGTCTTATGTGTTTCACATTTTAATTAAAGTTCACTTGAGCATACAATGAAGAATCATCTTAACTCCAAAGAGACTGAACAACTACTTAAGGAATCAACGACCCAAAATTTTCCCCGACTCATAAGAGAATTTTGACATCGGAAAAAGATTAAGGTGGAAGAATTCATTTGGGATGTCAAGATAGCTGAGTGCCAACCTTCATTGATGTCAACCGATGAGAGCGTTTCTTTCCTACAAATAAGTCCCGGAAAATATGTCTTCGAAGGCTGATCCATTCGGTTTCGACAGAAAAATGTAATAGTAAATGTCGTGTGTAAAGAAAAGTGACACTGTCGACCGCCAAACTCCCAAAACAAGTCCAGTATCAACGA
>JASDQU010010014.1:291459-308401 GCA_032191745.1 Picea mariana | reverse complement strand
TTATGAGTTTTTGTACATATTTATGTTTTTGTTCAAACATTTATTTTCGATTTTTGGTTTTCGTTCCTAAATTTTCAACACATTTTTAATCAAATTTGTATTTGTTTTTGCAGGATTCCGGTCTTAGGAAAAACTAGCTCAAGAAATAAGATGCAGATCGATGTTGGAAATAGGGCGACATAAAACAAGTGATACATAAGATAATTCATAACCCACAAAGAAATTGAAAAGAAAAGACAGAGGTGAGTTTTCTCAATACTTAGGCCATGAAAATCTGTTTTAGCAATCTAAGGTAATATTATTCAAATTGCAATATAAAAAGTTAGATAACGGAATTATTTTTGGCTTCATGAGTTTCAAATTAAATTTGAATGAATGTGTTAAACCCAAAAACAGTTAGTTATAATTTTTGTTCCCAAATGTATTCGAAGAACTAGTCCCGAACTGTTCTGACCCTTTTTATATTAAGCCATTTAATTGCTGCCTTGTTTTTTGTCTATAGCTGGGCCTAACTTTTAGTGAGTCACTATTTTCCCAAGCCTTTGGGAAGGGATAAATGTTTTTTCATTTCAAACCTCAGGGATTCTGAAGCAGATCTTAATAAGAAAGCTGGTCTTCACAACTACTTGATCCTCTACTAAGCTAAGGAACATTTATAGCAATCCTAACTCTCCCAGGTTTTTCTATAGCGTCCGAAAAATCAAAGCTTGCTTGAACACGATGTTTCTTAAAAATTTTATTATTCTCCCCTGTCTCCCTAAGAACCAAAGGTCTTGTGAGGGTCAAAGGAAGGTTGATACCGAGTAATCAAAATAAGTTGACAGACCTCTGATAAAAAATTATTACACAGATCTCAGCCCTGATATAAACTGATTGCTCCCATCTTCGTGTTTTAAAAGCAAATACTGAGACAGGTGATGAAAGGAAATTCAGAAATGATTTCCCTCGTCTTAGCGTTTAAACACATAAATATTTTCCGAAGTGGTGAAAAGAAATTCAGTGAAAAAGGGTCAGGCAACTTCACCGGGGTACTGAACAGGCTCGCTGGCAGTGAAGAAATGGCTGAGAGATCTGTAAGGATGTTATACATAAACATCAATCTACTCTGGTGTTCAACACTTTCTGAAAACCTGATCATTTCCCCAATTTCCGACGGGACTTCCCTATTTTAGAGTATATAATATCATTCTTTTGATGCAAGCTGAGAATCACAAGACCTATTGAATATCCTAGGAGCATTATGACTGTCTTAAAGCGTTCCCCAAACTTATTAGTGAGAAAGGGAAAATTGCGAAAGTGACTTCAGCTGTTTTTAGAAAGAGTATCTGTGTTCAAAAAAAATTATGGGTTTCCAAGCGAAATTTCCCTCCCCTTCTATCTTTTTCCTTGATTTTTTTGTTGATTTTAGCCTATGACTCCATTTACCCAATTTTGGCACCTGGTCTACTATTCTTCCCGCCTCACAGGGAAGCGGGATCCCTAGTTGGAGCCTATTTTGGAGCCGCCCTTGTTTTTCACCTCACGCAATTCTCAATTTTTTATTTTTGAGATCTACAGTTGTTTTTCTTTCCCTTCCGAAATCATAAAGCTCTGAAATCTTGTCGCCTAAATAGCAATGCTTTGTCACTTTCGAAAAACATCCATTTTTCACAAGAATGTTTTCTCTTTTGTTTTATTTCAGGGTCTCGCAAGTCGAACACTTTATTTCTTGAATTCACAAGTCCCGAGTCGCGAAAATGTGAACTCGGTTTTAATTTTCGCCCAAGGCATTAACTAGGGTAAAATCTTTAACACATGATTAAACGTCGTCGGGGTTTCGCGCCTCGGCATCCGTCAGACCTGAGTTTTTGTTGTTACAACCCCGATAGCCGAGAACACGATGATCTTATGAGGACCTTGGTCAAGAACTAAAGGTAAAAAACTAATCATGGTTAGTTTTGGTTCTCGTCACATCGCCACTCGACACTTTCTTTCATAAAGTTAAAGTGTCCAAAGCCCCGATTCATGAAGTTGCGACATGATTATGGAAAGATTAATTAGTTGCCTAATCTAAGATTTCCTTCTCATAATTCAAGCCTTAATTATCGCCACATCACGATATCGCGACTCGGCATATCATTTTCCCAAAAGTCTGTCCTCGAATTCCGGAGTCGCGATATGGCGAGTAAATAAATTATGTAATTAAGATTTGTAATTTTAAATTAAATGAAATACGTCCCTCACATGAAGGTTGGCACACTTCACGAGGTATTTACTTTCTCTCCATAACCCGATTGCCTGTCAAGCCACCGAATGTTGATGACATTAATGAGGAATTAGGGTAAATCCATGAATAAATAAGATCGGATTTATTCAATAAATTTGGTTTTATTCGCGATTTGACAGAGTTATTTCAAAAGGTACAAGGTTTTCAAATATATATGAAAGTTCATTCTATTATAAACATTTCTCATAAGCACACAGAGCTCACCTTCCTCCGAGGAAACTCATTTCCGCATGTATACACAGGGCTATTGCAGAAGAGCGAAAAAGCAAGCGTCAGCCATGGCTCCAAGGAGAGCAGCGAAAGCGAATGTCGAGGTTGCAGCGCAGGGTCCAGACAACGTCTCAGATACTTCACCTCGAACTGGTGGCTCAGTACCCACCTGGTCGTTTATTTCATACATTCTGCAATCTGAGTTGGTAAACTATTCAGACTCTGATGACGACGACAATAATATTGTAAAAGACGACCTGAACACTAAGTACAAGACAATTTTTCAGTCGGGAATGCACCTGGTTGCAACTAGACCTCGATTGCTCCCATACTACGACATGATCCGATGGGCATTGGATCACATCGACCTGCCCACCAGAACTATCATGAATGACCGACGAACCACGGTCGGGACTTTCAGACCAGAGCATATCCAATCTATGTATAATCTCCCAGCGACTTCTGAATATGTATATGGTAATGAATTCCTGGAGGAATTCAAAAAGAAGGAGTGCGAAGAATATGACAAAACCATGCCTGGTTTGATAAAAGATTGGGTTTCGCATTCTGTGACATTCAGAGCTAATGACAAGGGTGTGTATTCAATTGCTTCGTTGGAGCCACAATATATGTATGTGGCGATGATGACGTGCTGACTTTTCGGAAGGGAGGATACCGCGCATTTTTACATCCAGTGGGTACCTCTCATATTTCGGGTAGCAGAGGGTTCCTCATGTAATTGGGCGAAGATGATCTCCGACAGTTTGTTTAACAGGGTCATAGAGTATCGTGAGAAAAAGGCAGTCGGGAGACCATCTTCATTCTTCATGTCTGCGTATATCATGGATGCGATATGCTCCATGAATCCTTTCCCTTTGATGAATTGGGCTTGGAGTCCAACCCAAGAGAAGACTGTACATGAGTACCACGATAAGCTGTGGGAAAATAACGCAAATAAGTTTATTTATGAGATTTTCAACTGGGTGATGGTGCCTCTGCACATCGCCATTTTTGGTCTTTCGCCACCCCGCATCTCGGATAGCATTGCTGCGAATTTGAGCCGTATCACAGACTGGTACGTGCAAGAAGAATTATCCTATTTTAGAGTGTTTGGAGTTGTTGTTCCTCCTCTGGCACCATCGCTGTTCATCCCCGAAAAGCTGGCCTGTTGTGAGATTGCTCGACAAATAGTAATTGGCGGAGTGAAAAAAGAGCTCAAAGCGTCATCAGAGAAGGTATGGCCATTTTTTCCTGTTCGGCTAAATTCCTATTCCTTATTAGATTTCATACATGCTAAGGCTGAGGATGCAACCTTAGAAGACTTGAGCCTAGTCTCTATTGAGTACAAAAAGCATGATCCTGAGGGAATTGTAAGCACCCATTTGGGAAATTGTGGATTAAAGAGGTTTGAACATGAGTGTTCACCCTCGGATGATGTTTTCCGAGGGGCGAGGTCCTATTCATAAGTGCAATTTCAAATCAGATCTCTAGCACCTAAAGATAGGGCCTCTGTTTTGAGATTTCAGGACCATAGAAAAAGATGCCTCCCCGTTGTGCTGGGAGGTTTGGGACTTTCCAAGGATAAAGAAAAGGAGGCCAAAGTTTCTGAGGGGAAAACTTCCAATCCCGAAAAATGTCAGTAAGGGGAGCAGGAAAAGAATCCTGAGCAGGAGAAAAATCCCGAGCAGGAGAAGAGTCCTGAGAAAGAGAAAAACCCTGAAACAGAGAAAGAAACTACTGACCCACCCAAAGAACATAGTCCAGAGGTGGAAATAAAAGACACAGACCCACCAGAGACTCTGAATCTGGAGACAGAGACAAAGACCTCTAATCCTCCGAAGGAGCAAGGCTCACTCGACACACCTGGAAAGGCGGCGAGGAAAATCGGGGAACCAATCACTTCCGTCACCCCTTTGCAGTCCATGCAAGGAAACATACAGGAAGGATGGATTTTCGGCGAGGAACTAAGGCCCGTCAGAGCAGAAGAACTTCCTCCCAATGAGTTCTTCTTCGACAAAACGAGAAAGGCAGTTGTGAAGAGGGAGTTTTCCCAAGAGGAAGGATCAACTGTCAAAAGCTTCAAAGTGATGACTGATGGGATGAACAAAAGGAAAGATGAATTTGCCATAGAGATTGCAGGTACACTAGGATCATATGCGACGGAAAATCAATTCTCGGTCTCGATGTTAAAGAATCAGCTCAAAGCAAAGAATCGCTTGATCAAAACTCCTGAAGCCAGAGTGGCTTCAGCAGCAGAAAGCGCTAGGAGTCAAGCGAGTGGAGAAATAGAGCTGGCCCGATTGGCCGATAAGCAAGAAATCGAAGTCCTCAAAACCAAGCTGGAACAAGAAAATTCAGTGATCCGAGATGGTCGGGTACAATCGGGTCAGCAGAGGGGTATGATCACACAGCTGCAGGCTCAGTTGGAGGTCGCAGAAAGTAAGGTGGTCGACATCGAGATTGTTAAATCCCAAGCAATCGATATTCGGAGCAGGATCTCCTCTGCTCAACAGAGTCCGCTAAACAAAGTAGGAGAGATTCGAGAAGACTGCTTGTTAATGCATCGAATCTCTGAGAATCTGATTAACAAAGAAAGAAATGCAAAAGCTGCTTGGATCGCTTTCCAAGAAGCAGTGATCGCTACCAACAATAGGTTTTCAGTAGGGTCTCCCGGGCTCACCATTGCCGAACAAACTAGGGGTAATATATTGTTAAAGAATTGGGAACATGATATTACTTTAAGCAATTAGCAGGCTCAAAAAGTGACAAATTCGTTAGAAGAGGCCGTCAATGCCATAAATGGTGAGCTGTTAGGGATAGAGATTGGAGGTGACACAGAGGCGCTAAGGCAGATAAATATGGATCGGATTTCTCTCGACATGAAAGAGGAAAATGAGAGAAATTCGGCGAAAATATCTAAGATGGACAGGGTAGACCCGGCTCAAATCTACAAACATTTGATTCAACCTAGTGCACAACTCGGCACCCTTGAACTCGTCGATGTACAAATAGATGATAAACTTCCATAGTTAGCCCAAGAGTGCTATTTTGTTGAAGCCAGATGTCAAGCCGAGCCTTCACAGCTTGTATCCCAGTTTGTGGACAAATGTATCACGTACACTGAATCCATGCGAGGACAAGCACATGGCACTTCTTGAAAATAGAGTAGGAGAAATGGAGTAATTTCGCTCCTCCCAGCTGTCAAGCAAAACCTTCACAGCTTGTATATTATTTCATGGACAAATGTATCATATGCATTGAATCTAAGCGAAAACAAGCACCTGGCACTTTTTTGAAGATGGATTTGGACAGATGGAGTGATTTCGCTCTTCTGAACCGAGAGGCAAATTTTGTATAAATAGATCACAAAAAGAAGAGATGAGGGCTGGACTTCTTGGTGATCGATTGTAATAGAGTTGTTTGCATGAAGGAAGTTAATACAAGCAAATTTGAAGATTCTCGATTCTGTCACAACTGTGTTTCAAGTTTGTTTCGTTATGTTTTTTCGTTTCTTTTCATTTTGCTCTACATAATTGATGTGTATCACTATAATTTAGTATGACCACTACTATAGTGAAGGGGTTTTCATCTTTCTATAATTGTCTCTTGCCTTTCCTCTGCACCAGCTATCAGCCGGTGTAAGACCAATTTACATTTACAGAATTTTATGTTTATTTACACTATGTCAATTATGTTCATGTCAATTTCTTCTTCTGTGTATACGTGAGTTTTCAACTGATAGGAATTTTATGTTATCTACAGTTAGATGTTTTTCTCTCGTTCCACATCTTTTGCTAAAAATAATATAGTTACGGGAAAAGGCCTTTAGTTTTCATTCCTATTTTTTTCCTCGTGCGAAAATTTCTCTTATCTCGACCGAATTAAGACATCGTTGAAATATCTCGTTAAATCATTTCCATACTGGTATTGTTCCTCAATGATTGTACCTACAGAAACTCAACCTAATATCCAACTTGGGTTATCTAATCAAATACATATCGCTTTAAATATTTTCGACACTATCCTTAAAATTGCAAACACCCGGGAGGAATTGGAACAATCATGGGCAGCCATTGAACAAGATATTTTTACCCAGGAACAGTTGGAAGCTAGACAGCGAGAACGTAGAAATCCTCATTAGTTTCCTATACCGAAGGTTATTATAATCCTCTATCAACCCTTCATACTTTTGGATTCCTTGACACTGTACTTCTAAGCCTTAAGTACAGACTCAGGAACAACATCGGCAATCCAATTGTGAGACTTGGAAGGCTCAAAGTAGAGATGTGAGGAGGAGAAATGTTTCCGTAAGAAGGAAAAAAAAAAGGTTCCCCTAGAGCAGAGGTTCCTTCATTGGTCATTTAGGGAACTGATGCCATGAAAAACAAAAATCCAACCTAGATTCCACTAGGGAAAACAAACAGCACACGCTAAAAATCTAGGAAGCAAGCAAACAAGCAAAACCTTCTCACAATGAACGCACTAGTTGGTGATGAAATCCAACGTCGTGGGAAAAAAGTAAGAAGGGGATGAGATAGAGCGGGTGGAAAAGTTACGTTGATGACTTGCTTAACAGACTTACACCCTGGCTATAGTGCAACCTGCGAGAATGGGTCATTCTCGCACCCTGCCTATATAGCAACCTGTGAACTTCCCTTTTTATAAGGTTTTTACATAGGAAAAAGCAACTTTTTTTCTCAGGAGAATTTCTTCTCCCTTCTCTCTTTAGGAACTAAGGCCACTGACCCCTCTAAAGGCAACAGATAGGTTTACATCATTAATGATCATAGGGATGACGAACATAATGTGTAACAGGTATGGATATGTCTTTTCCATAAATTTGAATCCCGTTAAGAAACCAGTCTCTACGTGCCTAGGTCGGGTCAAGTGGTTAATAGAGGTCACTTCAACAAGTACAATATTTATTATCAGTTCATCATGAAGGTCGAGGGAATGAAAAATCGCAGTCTTCGTATTATGCATGCCCAAGAAGCCTTATCACATGCATCCTACACGTGAAGATTTTCCATGGACAACCTATAACTCAACTTGGAACATCTCGTCGCCATAAATTCATTTTCCTCCAATATGATTTCCCCTCTTGTTCGATTCGTTATAAATATCAGATGCTTGACATTCCCTCCAGTCATAAAACTAGGCCTAAACTCTTTTCACAATTTCCCTTGCCAATCCAATTTTTTCATAACCTTTCCCCCCTTTCTGTTCATTCGATACACTACACGTAGAGTATACCTCGTTTTCACAATGGTGGCTTCTCAGAGCGCAGGGAAAGGCACGAAAAGCAACAAAACTGCAAGGTTCAAGCCCCAAAAGAACTAGGATTCATTCTCACCTATGACAGGCATTCCGAAAGACATGAAAGGAACCATTCTTTCACCTGAAGAGAGGACCAAATCAAGTCATAGAACAACTGAAGCAGAGAAATTTGCATAGGAAAGGAAGACGGCAAGAGCCCCATCCTCCCAAAAACAAATGACTTAGAGGAGGGGTAGGCCAAGAAATTACAAGGAGATCATGAAATCTCGGATTGCAGAAGAACCGCACGTCAGATTGATAGCTGAAGAACTACTCAGACGCGCCATCTGTCTATAACCTGCTAGAAAATCAAGCCGCGAAGACATGAATAGAACAAGAAAAGAGGATGTCATGGGAGAAAATGAGCAAGTTCCATCTCAACAGCTAAAGAAAGAAACACTGGCTATTTCCGAACTGTATCAGGAAAACATGGAATTAAGGCGACAACTAGTGACAAAGACCATGAAAGCGTCAGCTACACAGGGTCACGGAGGGAATGTGGTGTTGGCCCTTAACCAAGTTTTGGGATAATCTTGGTCATATTGACCTATTTTGGGACTTCAACAACCAGTCTAAGGAGGAGCGCAAGGCGAAGCTGAGATCACGGGATCTCAACCCACTTTCAGGCCCCTTTTGGGTTTTGGGAATATGTAATGGGAAAGGAATGTCATCCTATGGGTTTACCCACTCTTAGGACCACTTTTGCAATGTATAAATAGATATCTAGGCATCTATCGGAATATATAGAGAGATAGAGAGATGTATGCGATGTAAGCTAAGTTCTAATAGATTTTGTAAGTGCTCTGTACATGACTATAAGAGGCTTGCAGAGCTAAGTGCAAGTCATTGTAAGCAGTCGTGGAAGGCTTTGTGTTATAGCTCAAGAAAGAAGGATCCATCAAGATGCGTAGATCTTTTGTCCTATGCGAAGAAGGATTTTAGTGGCTCTGTGCTGTAACCAATTGAAAACTCTAATAAAGAAGAAGAGTTGATGGACATAGCCTCAGGGTGGGGGTGAACCACGTAAATCTGTGTGTTATGCTTTGTGCTTCAACTTGATGTGGTTATCCCTTATTTTGCTAAGTGCTTTGATGTATTTAGATAGATCTACTTATGCTTTGCTTCTTAGATGTGTGTAAATGTTAGATCTGGCATGTATGAAGATTCTTAGTATTGATCTACCAGATATGATCTGGTTTACTATTGCTAAGTGTTGAAATACCTTAGATCTAAGTGAATGTTCCGATGCTTTGTGCTATCTATGAAGTATAAATAGGGTTGAATATTGATGAATGATCAATGATAAGTTTTCTGTAAGAGATATAATCACAGATCTGTGTCCCAGCTAAGGTTGCAAACACCTAAGTATTGCAACCACCCCTGACTCTACCTCGGGTGAGACTTCATCTACTTTGCAGGTGTTGCCGAAAGGGTCAGTAGTTAGGGTTTTTTTGGTGCATTGTTCTATCACTAAACCCAGCTCTGCCCCTCCGCCAACAAATGGTTCCCTTGTCGGGACTTGAAACTATGATTTTTGGGAACTAAGGGAGAATAAGCTTTGTGCAAAGATTCAATCTGAAACCGTGGAAGCTTTGTGCATAGATCTATTTCCCTAGTGCGCAGTATCCTACTTGACCTGTCAAGCTCTGTGCCAAGAAAGAAAGGTCAGATCTACAAGAAAAGAGGTTGATACTGAAGAAAAGAAGCAAGATCTGAACACTTTGTGCTCCAAGAAAGGTAAAAGGGGAATTGTATGATTGAAAGAGGTAAGATCTGGAATCTCTATGCTCTAGTAAAGGTAAGAATAGTTAAAATTTCTAGATCTGAAAGCTTTGTGCTCTGTAAAAGTAAGATAAATGGAAATTTTTGTTTCTAAAGTATGAATCTAGGTATGATTGATAGATTTTGTCCTAGCCTGAAAACTAAGGCATTGTTAAATGAATGAAGGTTTGATATGAATAGATATGATAAGAATAATGATAGATATGTTATACCTATGCATAGAAAGAACGTATGGACTAAAAAATGAATGCAGGATCCTAGAAATAATTTATTGTAGGTTGGCTCCTATTATCCTAGTGCATAGTACAGAAGAGGTCGGGGATAATTTGAAATAAAGAGAGGATTAACCCTATGTTACAGTTGCAGAAAACCAGGAAATCTGGCTAAGGAATGCCCTGGTGGAAGACTTAGTTGTCTCTGTTGCAAAGCTATGGACCATGAAGTATTGGATTGCCCTAAAATGATTGCTAGGTTTGAAAGAATGAATCTGAACCAGAAAAATCGTAAGGCAGATCATAAATAGTAGAACCCCAGAAAGAATCAGAGAAGGTATTACTACAGATGAAAGACACCTTGAACGACCACCTACATGTTAGGTTATTAGAGATATTTAAAGAAAACAAATGCATCGAAGTAAGAATAGGGGACTTCGACATTGATTGTGTTCTAGATGACAAAAAACAGATAAACATCGTGACAGAAAGAACTTGGGAATCTATAGGGAAGCCTGCTATGATTCCTTCATTAGGAGGAATAGGACTATTCAGAGGAAAATTGGTAACCCTATGTGGAAAGCTCACTCAGATATCAATGAATGCCAATGGAACTTCGCCAGAAGAAGATTTTGAGATTATCAAACTTATTCAGGACAGTGCCCCATTTAACATGTTACTGGAAAAACCCTGGATTGATAGAGATCAAGATAAACGAAAGGAAGAAGAAGAAGTTTTGGAACAACAAAAACAAGAGTTAAAAGAATTCATGACCAGAAGGATCACACAGTTGATTGAAGAATAGGAGAATAGATCGAATTTATTTTTCACTAGAGACCCATTTCGAAGCTACAAGAACATTGGAAGACCCCCAGAATACCAAAGTACCTATCCCAAACAAAGAACAAATATTACCACTGAGTCCTAGGAGATAACCTCAACAGTGCGTAGTGACTATACTAAAAGAAGATAGGAATCAGAATGAAAAAAGACAGACCAAGTTGAAGATTATTGGAAATAAGGCTAGAAATATAAGTAAGAAGAGGGCTAAGATCGAAAAGTTACAGAAGGCCCCATAGGGGGCATCGCAAAAAGAAAACTTGTAGAATGGGAGCTTCACTGGGATATCAAAAAAACAACCTATGGCACTTCGCCATGGTGAAGAAATATAGTCGCTGGGCCTGATATATCCATTCGAATTCCACCCCGAACGGACAAAAAAGAAATAAAGATTCATCATCAGATCATTGGACCACACCATAATGGAAAGACCAGCGTTAATAGAAGCTTCATACCCATTGCAGGCAGACTATTGCCAAATTTCTTATTTACTCCATCGCACCACGCACCAAGAACACTTTTGTCAACTAAGAATTTGAGCCCACATATTAAGATTATCTTTCACAGTGATCATCGTCATGTTTCCATCTATTTTATTGTAGTATCTAACTTAATCTCAAACTTGATCTAGTTAAACCCAAGATTTCATGTCGGACTAGCTTAGCGTTGCAGAGAAAATTGTTGAAGAAGTTATGATCAATTTAATGACTGAGAGAAACATTTCAGAGTGAGGGTTATATACAAGTGTACATGCTTCATCCATGAGAAACGTGCAAGCATCTCCCTCCACTGCTCGAGTCGGACCGTCCCAACCGGTCGATGAGAGGCGAACTAATCATAAGGATGATATTGCGAGTACTAAACTGATCCCGAGCATCCTACCTGCCTACATTCCACCCCTGAGTGGTGCAATTAATAGGGATAGTGTGCCCAGAGACTTTGAGTACCCTTTAGTCATGGAATACCTACCCAAGGGATACGTGTAGTTTGCGTAGACCAATACAATATTGCAACGTTGAAGTTTAGTGACTTCAACCTCGAAAACAGGAAGGTCTACAGCATGTTCGCTCCATACAAGTACCTAGCGAAGACAAAGGGAAAGAATTCAAAGATCATCCCTCAGTCATGGACCCATAACCTCGTGCAGTCCACATTGCTAAATGTTATGAAGATCTCACACTTTGGAAGAGACCAAGAGGTGAATGCATGCATCAAGTTGTTTCTATATTGTTACCACGGAGGTTACTTATGGTTAAACTATTGCATAATAGTGGATCCGATGTTGATCAATCGGATCACGTTCTTAAGAATGCAAGGCCATGACCCGCAGGATTTTTATCCTGGAAAAACCATGAACATATCATTAGTGCAGAAGATTAAGGAAACATATGGCGATGTTGAGAAATTAATGCGAGGCTACAAGGTAGGCTCTATCTAGAATGATGCAGTTTTCTTAGACTGTCAACTAATCACTAGGAAATTAGTTCGCAAGAACCGGCCCACCCAAGTGATCAGATTCATAGTCGACCTCACAGGGAAGTGCACAGAGGGTGTACAGATGAATTGGGCACGGTACCTTGTAACCCAATGAGAGCTTGATTGCAGGGAAGCACAAGACCAAGGGGATGAGTTCCACTTCAACTCGCTTCTCATACTGATCGCTTTCATCGCATGGGAGATGTTGAAAGGTGCAACCTTCTCGGACATTGATCCCTTTGAAAATTTGGTGGCGAAGTTCAGTGCCTTATGGTACTCCAGTGATATGAACAAGAAGTGGCAATCCAATGTCATATTCCACACTTATTACAACCAGCTAAAGGTTTCAATCCAGGCTATGCCTCATATAACCCTGAACACACTCCACAGGTTCAGACCCTTGATGAAATTCAACATGGACCACCATTTCATCTATATTACAGTGCGCGCTGACGAGCACAAATAAAAACTGCAATCATATTACAAGATGATGGAGGATGACTTGGAAGAAATCACCAAGGAGTGGTCAGTGGACCTCCTCATTTCAGCATACCCCGCAGAGATCTCTGATATATATAGTCCCAAAGTAGCGAAGGATACACTTGGATCGAGCAAGACCAAGAAGGCTGAAGAGGTTCACAATGTAGACAGTGCCTCTGTAAGGACTGCATCCATTTCACTAGATGAAGGGGGTGATGGAGAAGAGATATAAGGCACAGACACGTAACAGAATAAAGGTGAGGGAACATCACATAGATATGAGGAGGACCCCTCGAAGAAAAGAAAGGTTTCTCCCCAGAAACTGTCACCAAAAAAGAATGTAAAATAAACTCAGACTAAGTTCCAAACTGTCCCCACTCCCGACGACTTAAATTTCATCATTGCAGCCCTGAATGATGTTGTGTTGGGGATAGTAGAGACACAGGAGACAAAGTAGGAGAAGATGTATAATCATATTGATATTGAACTCCAAGGGGTGCAGCAGGCACTACAGTATAGCTATGCAGTCTCCACTGCACCTCTTATAGTAGGAACACCTGAACCAATGGATGAGCCACCTCAACTCCACCGGATTGTTGATACAGTCGAAGCTCACCTTTGATGGGCTCAAGAAGAAACAATGCAAGCCACTTAGGCTTTAACATAGGTACATGGATTTCTTATGGAGCAACGCATTATTTTAGAACGAGAAAATATTGCTCTCCAAGAAAAATGGGATGCAGAGAAAGCAAAGCTACAACAAAGCTACAACAAAGCAAGGAACAGTTGCTCACAGAGAAAATCGAGATAAAGGAACTGGTCAATAGAGCACTTCACTCTGTGAAAGTCATCGAAGAATAGACAGAAGAACAGGTTCCACAGTAGGTGGCACAACCAGAAGGAGTGATCTAGAAGCTCCAACAACGAATCACCGATCTAGAGCTCTGTGCAGTGCCGAAAACTCCACAGGAGATAAGGGACCAAAGAGAAACAACTACTCACAATGTAGTTGACAGATTAAAATATCTTTCCTTAGAGTGCAAGTAGCTAAGTAATCGAAGTTCCCGAACATATGAAAACCTTACAGATAATCCAAAATTATAGGTGTTGGAATCACAGCTCCAAGAAGAAAAAAATCATGTGGATACACTATAGGCACAACTGAAGGACCTGTCTATAGTATATAGAAGGAAAATATCTCACGAACAATGAACAACTTAGTAGCAGATCCATATGATCCAGAGAAAAGTGATGGAAGTCACTCAATGAATCCAACATGTGAAAGACAAGGCATGCTTGTTGTTTTCTGACATCGAAAGCTAAGAGGCGGAGCTAGAATAGGTCGTCATCACCTCAGAACAATGTCTGGAAGGACCAGTAAATGACACAATGATCCTAGAATTCATCGACCAAGAGGCCACAACAAAGTAGCTCGAGCCAATATCAAGGCGTTGGAGGCAGAATTGCACAGACCAAACTGACTCGGGATGAGTTACATGTGAGTTTTGGGGGCATGTTGGCCCTTGACCAAGTTTTGGGATAATATTGGTCATATTGACCTAGTTTAGGACTTAAAAAACCAGTCGAAGGAGGAGTGCAAGGTGAAGTGGGGATCACGGGATCTCGACCCACTTTCGGGCCCCTTTTGGGTTTTTGGGAATATGTAAGGGGAAAGGGAAGTCAGCTAGTGGGCTTACCCACGCTTAGGCCCACTTTTGTAATGTATAAATAGATATCTAGGCATCTATCGGAAGATATAGATAGATAGAGCGATGTATGTGATGTAAGCTAAGTGCTGATAAATTTTGTAAGTGTTTTGTGCATGACTGTAAGAGGCTTGCAGAGCTAAGTGCAAGTTGTTGTAAGCAGTCGTGGAAGGCTTTGTGTTGTAGCGCAAGGAAGAAGGATCTAGAAAGCTGCATAGATATTCTATCGTATGTGAAGAAGGATTTTCGTGGCTGTGTGTTGTAACCGATTGAAGTTGCTAATAAAGAAGAAGAGTTGGTGGACGTATCCCCAGGGTGGGGGTGAACCACGTAAATCTGTGTGTTATTCTTTGTGCTTCAACTTGATGTGCTTATTCCTTCTTTTGCTAAGTGCTTTGATGTATTTAGATAGATCTACTTATTATTTGTGCTTCTTAGATGTGTGTAAATTTTATATCAGGCATGTATGAAGATGCTTAGTGATGATCTACCAGATCTGATCTGTTTTATTGTTGCTAAGTGCTGAAATACCTTATATCTAAGTGAATGTTGTGATGCTCTATGTTATCTATGAAGTATAAATAGGGTTGAATATTGATGAATGATCAATGCTAAGTGTTCTATAAGTGATATCATCACAGATCTGTGTCCGCGTTAAGGTTGCACACACCTAATTCTTACAACCACCCCCACCTCTACCTCGAGTGAGAATTCATCTGCTTCACAGGTGTTGCCGAAAGGGATGGTAGTTATGGTTTTGTTGGTGCATTGTTGTATCACTAAACCTCGGTTCTGCCCCTGCACCAATATGTGGCATGGTTGAAAAGGTAGCTTAGAGAGGCACAAGACAGTATTGTACAGCTGTGAGAGGCACAAAGGTTAGCAGAAGAAATCCATACGAGGCATCTTACATAAGGCGAAGCGGCCGAAAAGGAAATCCGTGTGGCTCTCGCCGACACATAGAAAGAGAAATTTTAGCAGGCGTCATTTCTTTTTGGAATTTTTGAGTGATATGTTTATCTAAAGTACACTACCAATTTGATAACGGTCACACAAATCAAATAGTTTTTTACTCGGCGGAGTTCTCCAGCAAATGATCGCATGACAGAAAGTGAAGCCGTTATTACAGACAACAAGCTCTTGACAGACACCTGTTTTCTAGGATACATGATCAAAAGAATACATCGACACATATTTCTCCATTGAGAACCTAACAGACGATCAGACCCCATGGCAAACCTGAAAATAGTCATTAGTGGGCAGGCGTGATTATTGCCTATTTTTGGATGGTATCATACAAAGAGTCTCTGGCGCATGTTGCTCGGTTTTCATAGTTTAGGGTTAGCAATTAAAGAGCAGTGTAGCCCAAGCGGCGCCCTTGTTTATATATTTCATATTTTTTATGTAAGCCAAGTTGGTTGGAAAATTGGGTAGACGAATTCTTTTGTATGTAATTTGAGTTTTTGACCAAAATTTAATGCAAAGGTCTTGTGACTTGATGAAAAGATTCTAGTTGTAATAGTTGGATGTATTGTGCCTCTCTCTTAGCGTATGTGTTTCTTGTTATCTTTATTTCATATCTTTTACTGTATATTTAAGAATGAATTATCGAACCTGTGGATTCGCTGTACAACACCCCTTGTTCGTGCCAATTAGACAAAATGATTTCCTCTTAAGCTAACTTCAAATTCACCCACAGTGATCCTCTTATGTTACTTCCTATATTTTCTCCTGCCACATTACAGTTTTACACTGAAGACTATTGTTTCCTAGACTTATCCTCTCAAGTCTGGTCACTGAGTCATTTATCTCTATCATTTCCTCAAATCAACTCCATAGCCCAAGTCTTACTTTCTTGCACCAATATAACTAGAACCCATCATATTAAAGGTGTTTAAATCTAGCCATTGTTTCCAAAGTCATATCCTTCGCGGAGACCATGCCATTTTTGAGAGATCCCTCTCTAGATCTGAAAGGCTAGTTTCGGGTCTCAAATTTTGGTTGAAAAAGTTACCTTCGTCGTCTATTTATCAGCCGAACAGATTTACGGAGTGCTAACATTTTGGTGTCATTGTTGGGGACAGAGTTGAAAAGATTTTCCCTGGGAGAAAAAAAAACATTGTAGTTTGATCCCTGAGGGTAATAGAGGGACAAACATCCATACATGCCAAAACCCTTACCCTGGCAACTCCAATCCAAACAGACCAGTAGATTCAAGTCACACAGTTCAAGAAACCTGACTCCAAAGAAGATTTACACTAGAGTGAATCATGACCCAAACCCCTCAAAACCTGTGTACGATCCCAAGAAAATTCGGTGCAAGACTAAAGAGCAGGCGCCAAACTCGTTCTACTACATGGACAGAAGCCCATCCTTGCCAAAAGACAGTGCGCAGAGCATTGACGACCTTGAGTTTGACGCCTTTTTCGAACAGACTCTGTTTAGGTCGAAGTCTAAAACCAATTTGGACGAGACTGTTTGTTACACATCAAAATTACTCACTTTGATAGTGTCGCAAGTGTCGTCATTACAAAGGTTGCAAGTGTCGCATTTTGCTCACAAGGTCGCAAGTGTTGTATGTTGCTCACAAGTGTCATAAAAACATCAAGCAAAGCATACTGCCATGATGCCTATGTCGTGCCTATAACGACATG
>JASDQU010010014.1:255701-279016 GCA_032191745.1 Picea mariana | reverse complement strand
ACTAGCCCAATTACATGACTTTCCGCAGAACTATAACCAAAGAATCAGACTCTACGATGCTGAGGGAAATGTTTCCATTCAGAGGCATCTGTACTGGTTTAATGACTTTTTCGACCTGGAGGAGATAGACTACGTAGATGGAAAAATGAGGATTTTTGCAAAAATCCTTTCGAGGGATGTAATAAAATGGTTCAAAGCCCTCCCACCTGTGAGAATTCTGGACTTCGCCACATTCGATATGTCGTTGCTAAATAAATGGGGTGATAAGAAAAACCCTTTGGAGCTGCTGACTCAATACAATAACATGAATAAAGCACTAGAAGTGATAGTACAAGAATTCTCGGCATGGTTTTTGAAGGTGTACAACCCGATCCCTGTGGAAGTAAATCCTCCCCCCTCCCTAGTGCTGTGCAATTACAATACGTAGATTCTTTCAACAGTGACTTTGCTCTGCTGCTAAGAGAAAGAAGATCAATGAGTCTCAATGCTATAAAGAGTAATGCTATCGAAGTTGAAGTGAACATGATTGCATTGGGGAAAATAAAAACAAGATTCAACCAAGGAAACAAGAGACTCCAGGGAGATACATAGTCTTCGACGTCACGATCCTTAGATGATAGATTTGACATGATGATGAAAACCATGGAAACCTTGATGGATAGAATGTCCATGGGAAATAGACCTGCTGCCTGAGAACAAAACGACCCAAAACCCATAAATTAAAATCTTCGGAGGGGTAAAATCCCTCAAATCAAGCAACAAGATCAAGGTGACTAGCAGAAAAGACCTCCTTTCCAGAGAAACTATGCAGATGAGGATTTCGACTAGACTTTCGACGACTAGATGCATTGTTGCGATGACAATAACCCGCATGTTTTTTGAGAAAGAGTGAGCATGATCGGTATATGAGAAGAAATGAACTCTTCACATTGGAAACCGACAATGGCATGATACTTGAAACAGATGATGCACCATATTGGGAGACAAAAGAGTTCATGAAAGGCTATCAAAATTCCATCATACAGTTCCAAAGAAAGTACAACCTCTGAAGCAAAGATGTACCTACCAAGTCGCAACAAACGAACTCTATAAAAAAGCATATGATAGACATACCTTCCACGAGTTAAATAGGACCAGAATGTGTGACCAAGGATGTGAAAGAGAAATCCAAGTCAAATAAGGAGATCCCCAAGAAAGCCCCGGAGACAGGCAGAGAGACGAGCATAAAAGAGGTAGAAAAAACATATTCCCCTTTTAATTTTGAAAACAAAATGGCCAAGATAAAAATCTTTGTCCTGTTCAATGAACTTATTATAAAGGGCGAGTATTTGGAACAAATCATTAAAATGTTGAAAATGGGAGGGACCCCTGATACTCTGAATATTCCAGATGATCACCTTGTCATCCTTTTTGTTCTACACGTTGAAGAGACAAGCGATGTCGAAGACATCCCTCCATTCTATGTCAGTCTGAAGATACATGACCTAACCTTGCATAATGCCATGCTTGATTCTGGAATGTTGCACAATCTCATGCTGAAGGTGATCATGGATGAACTGGGTTTAGAGGTCACTAGGTCATACAAAGACCTTTTCTCCTTTGATTCGAGGAAAGTCAAATGTTTGGGCCTTATCAAAGACCTAGTTGTATCATTGGCTCAAATCCCCACTAAGAACATGATCATGAATGTAGTCATCATAGACATCCCCCCAAAATTCGGCATGATGCTATCAAGATCATGGGCTGTGAAGATGAAAGGTACACTACAGATGGATATGATGTACACCACTATCCCTGTTTTTGGCCATGACAGAAGGTTTTACAGAGAAGTGTCGCTGAAATACATGGTAAGTAGAAAGATGCAGCCACAAAATCATCCTATATACACAATTGACATCGAAATAGGTTATTCTATATTCTACAATGACCTGAGTTTTGAAGAAGAATAATCGACGACCAACACAACAGCTAATGAGAAAACTTCACAGGAAACAATAGAGTGCGCCGACCCAAAAGACCATGCAGAAAATGGGGTTTGGAACATGAGTTCGATGGCTCAATCAACAGAGAAGGAGTTGGGGCTGGTATATGGGTGAGCCCCCCTGAAGCAAGCACAAAGTTGTGTTCATACAAGCTCGCATTTGAATGCACTAACAACATGGCCGAGTATGAAGCACTAATACTGGGCTTGGAAGTTTTGAAAGAATTAGGTGTGCAAAGGATAATAGTGCATGGATATTTCGAGATAATCATAAATTAGGTAAAGGGTGTGTATCAAACCAAACACCCAAGGCTGAGAGCGTACAAAAATTTTGCTTTGGACCTTCTCAAAGGATTTTCAGAGTATGACCTAGCTGTTATCCACAGAGAACAAAATCATATCACTGAAGCATTGGCCACCAGAGCCTCGGTTTTCAAGATCCCCATTCTTCCAGATAAAAGTTATGAAATCGAGGTCAAGCACGGGCTGATAGTGCATGACAACATCAAACACTAGCAGTTGTTTGACGATGACAATCAGGTGGAAAGATTCCTCCTTATGATCGACAATTTATCTAACACAAACATTGATGGGGAACACTATGGCGACGAAGATGAGAGTGCATATGCATGTAGTAACGACGACCCTTTCCAAAACCATATCATGGGAAGGGATATAATACAATTGAAGAACAATATTATTCCAAAGGGGTTGGTGTCGCTTGAAATGTTGTTCGACGAAAATGATGTGGCTAAGAACCCCAAGATCACCTCAAGCAAAGAATACATGGAATACTGCAACATCGAGACTAAAGAAGATCCGAAGATGGTAAAATTATTGAAGACACTGCCCCAGAGGTCAAGGAGGACTACGTAAATCTCATGAAAGATTTTCTAGACGTCTTTGCGTGGAGCTACGATGACCTGAAAGTGTATGACATGAAGGTGATTCAACATGTTATCCTTCTCAAAGAAGATCAGAAGCCTTTCAAACATAAGCTGAGACAACCCCTTGTTACTTATGTTGATCGTGAAGGAGGTAAAGAAGCTTTTTGATGCTAAAATCATTGTTTCTTTGAGATTCTTGAAGTGGGTAGCTAACTTAGTACCCATAAGAAAGAAACGTGGTGAGATAAGGTTGTGCATAGATTTATGAAATTTGAATAAAGTGTCTCTCAAGGACCACTAACCCCTTCCCAAAATGGGCTACATCCTTCTAAAGGTAGTGGCATCTCAAAATATGTCCATGTTGGATGTCTTATCGTGATATAACCAGATCATGGTCCACCCAGATGACAGAGAGAAGACAACCTTCACCAGTCCGTGGGGAACCTTCATGTATGCTAAGATGTTGTTCCACCTGATGAACGTTGGTGCCACCTTTAAGAGGGCAATGAAAATCATGTTTTTTGATGAAAAGGATAAATTCATCACGATTTATTTGGACGACATCAAATTGTATTCCAACATTGAAAAACAACATTTTGAGCATCTAAAAAGGGTTTTCCAGAAGTGCAAAAAATTTGGCATATCACTAAATCCAAAGAAATCACATTTCACAATGGAGGAGGGGAATTTGTTGGGGCACATTATTTCCAAGGAAGGAATTAAAATAGAACCCTACAGGGTTGAATGGATCCTGAAGATCGGCACCCCATGCAGGAAAAAGGAGGTGCAATTCTTCCTAGGCAAGGTAAACGTTTTGAGGATATTCATCCCAAACCTAGCGGAAATCATAAAACATAAAAATTTCATACTTAGGAAGGGAAACGAGATTAAGTGGAACCTAGAGTCCAAGAAGTCTTTCAAAGATATCAAAGTGGCACTAACTAAATCTCTTGTGCTAGCCAACCCAGACTTTATGAAATATTTCCTCCTTTTTTTGTTCGCCTCAAAACACACTTTTGTCGGCATACTGTTGTAGAAGGACAAGAAGGATTTTGAGAAGCCCATAGCCTATTTCAGCCAGAAATTGTGCAATGCTCCACTAAGGTATGACATTATGGAAAAGCAAGCATATGCCTTAGTAAAATATTTGAAATAATTCAGGACATACATACTGCACTCCCATGTCATCGCTTGTGTACCTAGCAGTTCAGTAAAGGATATCCTGACTCAACCTGACCCGAAAGGAAGAAGAGGAAAGTGGATAGCATCCATGTTAGAATACAATATTGAATTCAATCCTACAAATATGGTCAAAGGTCAAGGTCTCACGAAATTGATGGTGCAATCAGACTACGATGTTGTAAGAATGAACTTCATTATCGATCTATCAGAATGCCCTCAAGAAGAAAAAGCTGCACAGGTGCCTCAATAGTTCGTTGATTCACCATGGTATGCAGATATCATATATGTGTTGGAAAATCTCTAGGCCCCTCCAGGCATGTGTAATACTAAGCCTATATTTATCAAGCTTAAAGTGGTTAAGTTGTGAATCTTGGACAATTCACTTTATTGGAAATACCTCAAAGGAATATTATTGAGTTGTTTGTTGGAGGACGATGCGAGACGGGCCATATAGGAATTTCACAGAGGAGACTGGAAAGGGCACCATTATTGGAAGAAAATCGTGCACAAGATATTGAGGGTGGGTTATTACTGTCTGACAATCTTTGCTGACATATATAAAGAGGTCTCCAACTGCCACGAATGCTAGATTTTTTATGGGAGGAGAAAGCTACAACCCCTACTGCTAAAGCCAATCTCATTCGAAGCACCTTTCATGCAGTGGGGTCTAGATTTCATAGGAGAGATAAATCCGCCATCCTATGCATAGCACAAATGGATACTCATGGCCATCAACTATTTTATGAAATGGATAGAGTCAATCCCAACAAAGAAAGCTTCTGACGTGGTCATCATCCATTTCCTAGAAACCAACATCTTGTCAAGGTTCGAGTGTCCCCTTAATATCATAGAAAATAATGTGGTCTCTTTCAAGTCTAAGAAGATGGAGAAGTTCCATCAGAATTATAACATAACCCTGGGGAATTCCACAACATACTATCCAAAAGGAAACAGGTTAGCAGAATCCTCTAATAAGAGCCTGACTAGGATCATCAAAAGACTTATGAAGGATAGTAAGAGAGCCTGGCATAAGAATTTTATCTACGTGTTGTGGGAATATCAGGTC
Source organism: Picea mariana (assembly GCA_032191745.1). Classification (NCBI taxonomy): domain Eukaryota; kingdom Viridiplantae; phylum Streptophyta; class Pinopsida; order Pinales; family Pinaceae; genus Picea; species Picea mariana. The sequence continues at coordinate 273,900 of JASDQU010010014.1, read as the reverse complement.
ACCACCAAGAAGTCTATATCAACGTCACCTTTCCATATCGTTTATGGTGCAGACGTAATTTTCCCCACTTCACTAGGACCACCCATCAGGAATCTTTTGCAAGAGTAGGAAGCCGAGCCAAATGATGTGCAAAGAAGGATAAACTAGCTAATTCACATGCAACAAGAAAGGGAGCAGGTGTATAACTGGTCACAACTCCATCAAGAGAGGATAAAGAAAAATTTTGACAAACATTACAAGAAGGAAGATCTACAGGTAGGAGATTTGGTGCTGAGATGGGACGCAAGAAATGAAGGAAAAGGGAAACACAAAAATTTTGACCACCTTTGGACAGGTCCTTTCAAAATCAACACCTACTATAGAGACAATGCTTATTTCTTGGAAGGATTAAATGGAGAATGTCTTGGTTGGGGGCCTACAAACGGTAGGTTCCTTAAACATTACCTGATGAAATAAAATCCATTTAAGTCATTTTCATTGTAAATAGTCATTTTATTTTTGCGTCGAGTCAGTAGGTCAGCAGGAAATTGAAGCCAAAAGTGAAGGCCCTAAGTTTATGCTGACATCTTAGAATTTGTTTTGATGAGTCTAGTTTGTTTTTTTTTCGTCATTTATTTTTCTTAGTGTCTAGAGGTCGAATAAATCAAAATGGTCAAGCACATAGTCTATTGTTCTTTGCTACCTCACAGGGAGGATAGCATGCCCATTGGAGCCATTTGTGAGCACCGCCATTTTTCTTTCCATTTAGAGTCAGTTTTGAGTCACGTTATGACCCATGCATCCAAACATGTGAATTTAGGTATGTAGCACTATGAGGTTGAAGTCAACAAATGGCTGGTTGGCCCTTGGAAATGGGAAGGGGTGTCAGAGTTGGGAATTGTATACGTGGTACATATATGTCTTTTCCAGAAAGTCGAATCCCGTTAAGAAACCACTCTCTATGTGCCTAGTTCGGGTCAAGTGGTTAATAGAGGTCGCGTAGGAAAGTACAACAATTATTATCAGTTCATCATGAAGGCCAAGGGAATGAAAAATTGCGGCATTCATATTATGCATGCCCAACAAGCCTTATCAGTTGGTTCCTACACATGAGGATTTTCCATGGACAACCTGCAACTTGACTTGGAACATGTCATCACCATAAATTCACTGTCCTCCAGCAGGATTTCCCTTCCTGATTGATTCGTTATAAATATCAGATGCTCGACATTCTCTCCAGTCATAAAACCATGCCTAAACATTGTTCGCAATTCCCCTTGCCAATCCATATTGTTCAGAACCTTTTTCCCCTATGTTTTCACTTGATACACTGTGTGCAGAGTATACCTCGATCACACCATGGTGGCTTCTCAGAGCATAGGGAAAGGCACGCGTAGCAGAAGAACTGCAAGGTCCGAGCCCCAAAGGGATCGAGATTCATGCTCACCTACGGTAGGCATTTCGAAAGACGTGAAAGGAACCATTCTTTCACCTGTGGAGAGGACTAGATCAAGTCACAGAATAGATGAAGTAGAGAAATTCTCATGGGAAAGGAAGACAGAAAGAGCCCCCTGCTCCCAACAACAAATGCCTCGGAGGAGGGGCAGGCCAAGAAATAACAAGGAGATCATGAAAGCTCGGATCGCAGAAGAATCGTGTGTCGGATTGACAGCTGAAGAACTACTCAAATGCGCCATCCGGCTAGAACCTTCTAGGAAATAAATCCACGAAGAGATGAGAAGAACAAGAAAAGTGGATGTCGTGGGAGAAAATGAGAAAGTTCCATCTCAACAAATGAAGCAAGAAAAGATGGCTATTGCCAAACTCTATCAGGAAAACATGGAATTAAGTAGACAACTAGCGAAAAAGACCACGGAAGCGTCAGCTGCACAGGGTCATGGAGGGAACGTGGCATAGTTGAAAAGGAAGCTTAGAGAGGCGCAGGACACTATTGTACAATTGTTAGAGGCGCAAAGGTTAACGAAATAAAGGCATATGGGGCATCATAGAGAAGGTGAAGCGGCCAAAAAGGAAATCCACATGGCTCTCACCATTGCGCAGAAAGAGAAAGTTTAGCATGCGTCATTTCTTCTTGGGAGTTTTGGGTGATACATTTATCTAAAGTACACTACCATTTTGATAATGGCTGCAGAAATCAAATAGTTCTTTACTGCGTGCAGTTCTCCAGCAAATGATCGCATGATAGAAAGTGAAGTCATTATTATAGACAACAAGCTCTTGACAGACACTTGTTCTCTAGGATACCTGATCAAAGGAATACAATGACCCATATTTCTCCACATCAGAACCTGACCAATGATTAGACCCCGTGGAGAACCTGAAAATAGTCATCAGTGGGCATGCATGATTATTGCTTATTTTTGGATGGTGTCATGCGAAGAGTCTCTGGCGCATGTTGGTTGGTTTTCCTAGTTTAGGGTTAGCAGTTAGAAAGTAGGGTAGCCCAAGAGGCGCCCTCATTTATATATTTCATCTTTTCGATGTAAGCTATGTTGGTTGGCAAATTGGGTAGACGACTACTATTGTATGTAATATGAATTTTTGTCCGAAATTTAATGCAAAGGTCCTATGACTTGATGAAAAGATTCTAGTTGTAATAGTTGAATATATTGTGCCTCTCTCTTAGTGTATGTGTTTCCTGTTATCTTTATTTCATATATTTTACTGTCTATTTCAGAATGAATTATCGAGCCTGTGGATTCGATGTACAACACCCCTTGTTCTCACCACTTAGACAAAATGTTTTCCTCCTAAGATAACTCTGAATTTGCCCCCAACGACGCTCCAGAGTTACTTCATGTATTTTCTCCCACCACATTACGGTTTTACACTGAAGACTGTTTCTCACCTAGCCTTATCCTCTCAAGTTCAGTCACTGATTCATTTATCTCTGTCATTTCCTAAAATTAACTCCATAGCCCAAGTATTACTTTTTTGCACCAATATAACCAGAACCCATCATATTAAAGGTGTTTAAATCTAGCCATTGTTTCCAAAGTCATATCCTGCATGGAGACTGCGCCATTTCTGAGATATCCCTCTCCAGATCCGAAAGTCTAGTTTCAGGTCTCAAAGTTGGTTGAAAAACTTACCTTCGTCATTTGTTTATTAGCCAAACATATTTACGGAGTGCTAACATTCTGGTGCTATTGTCGGGGACGAAGTTGAAAATATTTTCCCTGGGAGAACGACGAACGTTGCAGTTTGACCCCTAAGGGTAACAGAGGGATAAACATCCATACAGGATGAAACCATTACCCTGGAAACTCCAATCCAAACAGACCAGTAGCTTCAATTTGCACAGTTCAAGAAACCCGACTCTAAAGAATATTTACACCAGATCGAATCCTGACCCAAACCCCTCGGAACCTATGTACGAACTTGAGAAAATTATGCGCAAGACTAGAGAGAAGGAATTTGACCCATTCTACTACCTGGACAGAAGCCTGTCCTTGCCAAAAGATAGTGTGCAGAGCATTGATGACCTTGCTTTGACACCATTTTTGAATAGACTTTGTTTAGGTCAAAGTCAGAAACTAGTTTGGATGAGACTATTTTTGACCTAAAAGACTTCCAAGCCCTAGTATCAAATAATATCCCTTGAAATCTGAATCCCCCTAGGGATATGGCTTTCAGATTCTATCCCCTCATCCTATCGTCCCATTTACATGACTTTCCTTAGAACTATAACCAAAGAATTAGACTCTACGACATTGAGGGAAATGTTTCCACTCAGAGGCACCTAGACTGGTTTAATGACTTCGTCAACCTAGAGGACGTAGACTATGCAAATGAAAAAATGAGGCATTTTGCACAAAGCCTTTCGGGGGATGTAAGAAAATGGTTCAAATCCCCCTCACCTGTGAGCATTCAAGACTTCACCGCATTCGAGACATCATTCATAAATAAATGGGGGGATAAGAAAAACCCTTTGCAGCTACTGACTCAATACAATAACATGAAGAAAGCACCAAAAGAGACAGTGAAGGAATTCTCGGCTCAGTTTTTGAAGGTGTACAACTCCATCCATGTGGAAATAAAGCTCCCCCCCTGGTGCTATGTAGTTGTGGTACACAGATTCTTTCGACAGTGACTTTTCTTTGCTGCTAAGAGAAAGAAGATCGACAAGTCTCGATGCTATAATGAGTAACATTATCGAAGTTGAAGTGAACATGATGGCATCAGGGAAAATAAAATCGAGGTTCAACTGAGGTGACAAGACACTCCAGGGAGATACACATTTGTTGATGTCATGATCCTCAGATGATAGATTCGACATGATGATGAATACCATGGAAAAGTTGATGGAGAGAATGTTTGTGGGAAACAGACCTGTTGCCCGAGAAAAAAATGACACACAACCTAGAAATCAAAATCTCCAGAGGGCTTAGATCCCTCAAATCAAGCAGTGGGATCAAGGTGACTAGCAGATGATACCTCCTTTCTAGATTAAATACGTAGATGAGGATTTCAACCAGACTTTCGATGACCAGATGCATTGTTGAGATGACAAAATCCCACGCGTGTTTTTGACAAAGAGCAAGCATGATTGTTGTATGAGCATAAACGAAGATTTTGCGTTGAAAACCAATGATGGCATGACACTCAAAACATATGATGCGTCATCTTGGGAAATGTCCCTCCATTCTATGTCAGTGTGAAGCTCCATGACCTAACCTTGCATAATGCCATTCTTGAATCTGGCGTGTCGCACAATCTCATGCCGAAGGTGATCATGGATGAACTGGGTTTAGAGGTCACTAGGCCATACAAATTCCTTTTCTCCTTTGATTCGAGGAAAGTCAAATGTTTGGGCCTTATCAAAGACCTATTTTTATTGTTGGATGAAATCCCCACTAAGAACATGGTCATGGACGTAGTCATCACAGACATCCCCCCAAAATTTGGCATGCTGCTATCAAGATCATGCGCTGCGAAGATGAAAGGTACATTGCAGATGGATATGACGTATGCCACTATCCCTATTTTTGGTCATGACAAAAGGTTTTACAGAGAAGTGTTGTTGAAATACATGGTAAGTATCAAGACGCAGCCACAAAATCATCCTATATATGCTATCGACATTGAAATAGGTTATTCTATATTCTATAACGACCTGAGTTTCAAAGAAGAAGAACCGACGACCAACACAACAGATGATGAGAAAACCACGTGGGAAACAATAAAGTCCGCCGACTTGAAAGACCACATGGAAAATGGGGTGTGGAACATGAGTTTCGATGGTGCAGTTAGCAAAGAAGGAGATGGGGCTGATATATGGGTGAGCCACCCGGAAGCAAGCACAAAGTTGCGTTCATACAAGCTTGCATTCGAATTCACTAACAACATGGTCGAGTATGAAGCGCTAATATTGGGCTTGCAAGTTTTGAAATAATTGGGCACACAAAGGATAGAAGTGTGCGAATATTCCAAGCTAATCATAAATCAGATAAAGGTTTTGTATTATACCGAACACCCCTGGCTGAGAATGTACATAAATTTGGCTTTAGACCTTCTCGAAGAATTTTTAGAGTATGACCTGGCTGTTATCCCCAGAGAACAAATCAGATCGCCGATGCGTTGGCCACCTCGGCCTTGGTTTTCAAGATCCCCATTCTTCCAGATAAAAGATATTAAATAGAGGTCAAGCACAGGCCGAAAGTTCCTGACAACATCAAACACTGGCAGGTGTTTGATGATGAAAAACAGGTGGAAATATTCCTCCTTATGAGCGATGAGTTCGTTAACACAAACTTCAATGGGGAATACTGCGACGACGAATATGAGAGCACAGATGCACACAGTAATGATGACCCTTTCCAAAACCAGATCATGGGAAGGGATATAATACAACTGAACAACAATATTATTCCAAAGAGGTTGGTGTCGCTTGAAAATTTGTTCGACGAAAATGATGTGGCTAAGAACCCCAAGATCACCGCAAGCGAAGAAGACATGGAAGACTGTAACATCGGGAATGAAGAAGATCTGAAGATGGTAAAATTATCAAAGACACTTAGCCCAAAGGTCAAGGAGGACTACGTGAATATCATGAAAGATTTTCCAAATATCTTCGCATGGAGCTACGATGACCTGAAAGTGTATGACATGAAGGTGATCCAACATGTTATCCCTCTCAAGGAATATTATAAGCCTTTCAAACAAAAGTTGAGACGGATAAACCCCCTATTACTATTGTTGATCGATAAGGAGGTAAAGAATCTTTTCAACGCTAAAATCATTGTTTCTTTGAGATGCTCGAAGTGGGTAGCTAAATTAGTACCCATAAGAAATAAAAGAAGTGAGATAAGGTTTGGCATACATTTCTGAAATTTGAATAAAGTGCCTCTCAAGGACCACTACCCCCTTCCCAAAATGGACTACATCCTGCAAAAGGTAGTGGGATCTCAAAAGATGTCCATGCTTGTCCTTATGCAATAGTACATCGGAAATAGTGTGTCCTTCTGAGGGGAGCTTTAGTAAGCGCCACATAACCCTGGGGCATTCCACAACATACTATCCACAAGGAAAAGGGTTAGTGGAATCATCGAATAAGAGACTGACCAGGATCATCAAAAGACTCATGCAGGACAACAAGAGAGCCTAGCATAAGAAGCTTATCTACGTGATGTTGGCAGATTGGGTCACCACCAAGAAGTCTATATTGACATCACCTTTCCAGATCATTTATGGCATAGACGCAATTTTCCCCACTTCATTGGGACCACCCGTCAGGAAGCTTTTGCAAGAGCAGGAAGCCGAGCCAAATGATGTAAAAAGAAGGATAAACTAGCTAATTCACATGCAACAAGCAAGGTAGAAGGTGTATAACCGGTCGCAACTCCATCAAGAGAGGATAAATAAAACTTCCGAAAAACATTCCAAGTACAAGGATATGCAGGTAGGATATTTGGTGCTAAGATGGGACATGAGAAATGAAGGAAAAGGGAAACACGAAACGTTATACCACCTTTAGACAGGTCCTTTCAAAATCAGCGCCTACTACAGAGACAATGCTTATTTACTGGAAGGATTAAATGGAGAATGTCTTGCTTGGGGGCCTATAAACATTAGGTTCCTTAAACATTACCTGATGAAATAAAATCCGTTTAAGTCATTTGTCATTGTAAATAGTCATTTTATTTTTGCATCGAGTCGGTAGGTCAGCAAAAAATTGAAGCTCGAATTGAAGGCCCTAAGTTTATGCTGACGTCTTAGAAGTTGTGTCGATGAGTCTAGTTTGTTTTTTGTCTGTCATTTATTTTTCTTAGTGTCTAGAGGTCGAATAAAGCCCAATGGTCAGGCACCTGGTCTACTATTCTCTGCTACCTCACAGGGAGGATAACATCCACGTTGGAGCCAGTTGTTAGCGTCGACATTTTTATTTCCATTTAGAGTCGGTTTTGAGTCACTTTATGACCCATGCGTCCAAACATGTGAAGTCAGCTATGTAGCACCGTGAGGTTGAAGTCAGTAAATGGTTGGTTGGCCATTGGAAATGGGAAGGGGTGTCAGAGTCGGGAATTGTATACGTGGTACAGATATGTCTTTTCCAGAAAGTTGAATCTCGTTAAGAAACCAGTATCTACATGCCCAGGTCAAGTCAAATGGTTAATACAGGTTGTGTCGGCAAGTAAAAGAGTTATTATTGGTTCATCATGAAGGCCGAGGGAAGGAAAAATTGTGGCATTCATATTATGCATGCCCAACAAGCCTTATCACCTTCATCCTACACGCAGGGATTTTCCATGGACAACCTAAAACTCAACTTGGAACATCTCATCACCATAAATTCATTGTCCTCCAACATGATTTCCCCTACTGGTCAATTCTTTATAAATCTTAGATGCTTGACATTCCCTCCAGTCATAAAACTAGGCCTAAACTCTATTCGCAATTCCCCTTGCAAGTGCATTTTGTTCAGAACCTTTTCCCCCTGTGTGTTCATTCAATACACTACGTGTAGAGTATACCTCGATTGCACCATGGCATATTCTTATAGCACAGGGAAAGGCATGGGGAGTGGCAGAACTACAAGGTCCGAGCCCCAAAGGGACTGGGATTCATTCTCACCTACAACAGGCATTCCCAAAGACGTGAAAGGAACCATTCTTTCACATACAGAGAGGATCGGATCAAGTCATGGAACAACTAAAGAAGAGAAATTCACACAGGAAAGGAAGATGGCAATATTCCCCTCCTCCCAGCAATAAATGCCTCAAAGGAGGGGCAGGCCAAGAAAGAACAAGGAGATCATGAAAGCTCAGATTGCAGAAGAACCATGCGTCAGATTGATAGATGAAGAAATACTCAGACATGCCATCCATCTAGAACCTGTTGGGAAATCGAGCTGCAAAGACAGGAACAGAACAAGGAAAGAGGATGTTGTGGGAGAAAATGAGAAAGCGCCATCTCAACAGCTGAAGCAAGAAAATTTGGCTATTGCCAAACTCTATCAAGAAAACATGGAATTGAGGCGATAGCTAGCGACAAAGACCATGGAAGTGTCAACTACATAGGGTCACAGAGGGAACATGGCATGGTTGAAAAGGCATCTCAAAGAGGTGTAGGACACTATTGTACAGTTGTGAGAGGCGCAAAGGTTAGTGGAAGAAAGGCATACGGGGCATCCTAGAGAAGGCGAAGTGGCCGAAAAGGAAATCTACGTGGCTCTCGCTAGCATGTAGAAAGAGAAAGTTTAGCAGGCGTCATTTCTTCTTGGTAGTTTTGAGTGATACGTTTCTCTAAATTACACTACCATTTTGATAGTGGCCGCATAAATCAAATAGTTGTTTACTGTGCGCAGTTCTCCAACAAATGATCGCATGACAGAAAGCGAAGACGTTATTACAGAGAACAATCTCTTGACAGAAACCTGTTCACTAGGATACCTGATCAAAGGAATACAATGACACATATTTCTCCACATCAGAACCTAATCGACGATCAGACCCCATTGCGAACCTGAAAACAGTCATCAGTGGGCAGGCGTGATTATTGCCTATTTTTGGATGGTATCATACAAAGAGTCTCTAGTGCATGTTGCTCAGTTTTCCCAGTTTAGGGTTAGCAGTTAGAAAGCAGGGTAGCCCAAGTAGCACCCTCATTTATATATGTCATCTTTTCGATGTAAACCAAGTTGGTTGGCAAATTGGGTAAATGACTGCTATTGTATGTAATCTGAGTTTTTGACTGAAATTTAATGCAAAGGTCCTGTGACTTGATGAAAAGATTCTAGTTGTAATAGTTGGATGTATTGTTCCTCTCTCTTAGCATATGTGTTTCCTGTTATCTTTATTTCATCTCTTTTAATGGCTATTTCAGAATGAATTATTGAACCTGTGGATTCGTTGTATAGCGCCCCTTGTTTGTGCCACTTAGACAAAAAAATTTCCTCCTAAGCTAACTGTTAGGGTCCTATCCCGCACATAGGTAGAACAATATATTTGGATGTAATAAAGGTCACTATTAATAAGTCCTTTCAATAAAATAGAACAATTCAGATGTAAGAATACCTAATAGAAGCTTTCGCTTCTATAAGGATCTCTCTCTAGATGCTTCTTTTGATAGACATATTTAGTATAAATAGGAGTCGAGGGTATGAGAACCCTAGTTTGGATATTATTGTAATAGAGCTCTTGTCAACTGGAGGTTTCCCCCTCTAAGAGGCACGTGAACATTGCTTTCAGAATCAAAGTGTGATTTCTATTGTTATTCTTATATCATTTCAGTGCTATTGTGGTGATTATTTTGGTTATAGTGTTGTTATTCTGCCATTTCTAGCATTTTATTTCTGTTCTACATACTTTTTATATCTGGTATATTACAAGTGGTATCAGAGCACTTTCCTTGGCAGAAATTGTGGGTAAATTTGTTTTCAGGGTAGAGACGTATTCCAACATTTCCTCTCTTCACCCTTATCACATTCATACATATCATTTTTCGGTAAAAGTTTTGACCCCACCAGCCCCTTTTTTGTTCCCTTTCCCTCATGGCCCATACCCATAGCCAAGACTTGGAAGCTCACTTCAATAACTTGCAATCTAGTCTCACCAAGACCCAACAAGAAGTGAAACACCTTAGTGCCAATGTTGCCGCCATCAATACAACCATGTAGTCCTCAATGGATGAAATCAAACAAGAACTGACCGCCCATCTTCAATCTGTCTTTTCGTCACTCTTCACCAAGCTTCATATCCCTACAGATAACCCTTCCTCTGACTCACCCCCAAAGACTGAAGGTGAAACTTCCTCTCATTCCCATACCTTTCAGCACCATCACTTTCAACGTGACATATGCCTTCTATGGGTGGATGTGAACAAATTTGATGGCTCGGACCCCACTGGTTGGGTAACCCAAATGGAACATTATTTCTCTTTATACAGCATTACAGATGACTTGGTCAAACTCCGATATGGTGTTCTCCATATAGATCAAGAACATTGGCAATGGTGGCAATGGTGAAAAACTTCCCATCAAGGGTATATTGCTTGGACACACTTTGTGGTAGATCTTTATGAATGCTTTGACACTGCTTTGACACTGACACCAACCATTTGGGTCGTTTGACAAAGTTGAAACAATCAGGAATAGTGGAAGACTTTATAGCTGCCTTTGAGCACTTGGATTTTTGGACAGACGGCATGTCTAAAGCCTTTTTCCATGAGTGTTTTATCAGTGGCCTCAAAGATGATATTCGGGCCCATGTCCTCATGGCTCAACCTCAAATTTGGGTGGAGATTACTAAAAGAGATAAAGAATCACAACAGGTTGTATCTTCTCCAAACAGAAAACCCTCCTTAATCCCTCGCCCTAAACCAGTAAATACCACTACTCCCTCTACTCCACTAAAGATCCAAAAATTGACCAGGGATGAAATGGTTGAACGCCAACTCAAAGGCCTTTGTTATAATTATGATGAAAAATATTTCCCGGTCCACAAGTGTAAGTAACAAAAGAAAATTATGGCAATCTCTTAGGCATTTTAGAATAGGATGTTGAAACTCCTCTTGTGTCTGAGTCACCTGAAACCACTGACATAACCCTTCCCTCAGACCCTCCCGAAGTAGAACCAGTCATTTCCCTCAATGCTCTCACTGGCTTCTCTGCTCCCCAAACTCTCAAGATAATCGGTTACATCAAGCATCGGAAGGTCATCATTCTAGTTGATAGTGTATGTACCCATAATTTTATTCATCTCCACATTGCCCAAGAAACTCATTGCTACATTCATGCCATCAATAATTTCCAAATCATGATTTCCAATGGTGGTTCCATGAAATGTGGAGGGCATTGTGAAAATGTGTGTCTCCAAATTGGTGGATACCACCTGAAATCGCATATGTTTGCTATCGACATGGGCGGTTGTGACATCATTTTGGGTGCATACTGGATAAAAACTTTGGGTCCCATTATCATGGATTTTAAGGAATTAACCGTGCAACTCGACCAGGAGGGTCACCAATATAAATTCCAAGGCATCACCATTGGTTCACCTGAGATCATTAGTTCCCATCGCATGGAAAAGATACTCAAAAAAGGTCATTATGGTGTTATTGCCCAACTCCATGCCATACAAGCAACATAGACACCCTTGCTGCCACAATACCTCCAAGCCATCCTTTCTAAACACTAAGTGGTAATTTCTACTAAACAAGGACTCCCTCCTTCCAATCGTGTTCATGATCATTCTGTTATCTCTCCAAGAAACTCTCCTAGGCTGTAAGTCGGAGATGCTTGGTAACTTACTCTTTTTTGGAAATATTTTCTAAATAATGGTTGAAATGGTTTAGTGGATCAAAATGAATATCCAAGGGATGGATGGTATTTTCAAGACTTTCTAGAGATACAAAATCTCACAAGGCTTTCTAGCACCGTGGTCAGATAAAGTTTGATTAAATGGGGGAAAGGAAACAGCTATTGAACCAGATTATGTTTCATGCCAACAAACACAATGGGTCTAACAACTGAGAAATAACTTATGATAATCAACTAAGACAATTAATCAGCGAGATGACAGTCACTGCAAATTGAATGAGCTTCAACAAAGGACTTCCACTCATAATCTATAAAAGAACAGAAGAGAAAATTTGACACAGAACTGAAAGAAGCTTGTAATTTTTTATAACATAAGAATAAGTTTGTGTATTACAGAGGCAGCATCATAGTATTCCAAATCGAACCCTTTAGAGATCCAAATGACTTTGGCTTTATAGCCTCTTATAATCAGTTTCAGATCCTAAAACAATGGATCTGATATTCTAAAAATAGAAATTCAAAACTAATCCACAAAAGATAAGGAGAGATCCCGAAGATGAGGTCAACCTCTATCTCTTGGTCTTCAAACATTGGTTGAAAGTTGATGAAGTGTAGCCTAGCCTTCCAAGGCTATTTGATCTGTCCCTTTGAAAGTGGAATTCGAATTTGATTATGTGTGCCAAAAATCCCTATCATTTTGCCCTTGAAAATCACTAAATCTAGTCAAAAAATGCCCTTTTGACTTTCATCTCCAAGAATGGCCTTCAGATTTTGATTTGGTAATTCATAACCAGCTTATTGAAGAAGGATTCAAATCATTCAAACCCAAAAATTCTTGATCTGGGTGAAAATTTGGCTATTCCAGCCTTGACAGCTTTCAACAGCTAACTTACCCGAAAATCTGCTCCTTAGCTGCTGAAAGTAGCCACTTTCCACAGCTAACTAGTAAAAAATTCTACCTTCTGCGCTGTTGAAAGCGGGCAGATTTTCAAAATCAAATTTCTTGGTCATAAAAAGTCTATTTTGCATGTTTAAATAGTCGATCAACATCTCCAAATCCTAAAATTTCCAATGGTGCTTTCATATCTGCATTTGGAGCTCGGGAAGAAAGTCAAATTTTCCCTTCAATATTATGCATCTTTCCTTCAAAAATGTCGGTGCATTTTTGAGTGCTAACACTGGCTCCAACTGGGATGGATACCTCCCTGTGAGGTGTCCAAGAACCTAGTATTTTCAGTAGCCTTTAGCATTGGGCATGGAGTCATTCAGCCTTTTCGGTGGTTAATGAGCACACACACGGGCTCGCCTAAACCACCGAAAACAGAAACTTACCCAAAAATCGAAACTGGATGAATCTTGATTACCTGCAAGAGTACAAAGACCTCAGGGCTTGCTAGATGAAGCTCCTCTCTCTCTTACTGGACTTAGATGTGATTGTCCTCCTACCACTGGTTCAAGAAAGGGTATTGGAATGTCCTTCTTCCAAATCAAGTCTTTGTGAATGGGCAACAGATAATATCTGGATGCTATATTTGATGGCACTGCGGATTTGAATTAACACTCTCCAGTTTCTAGCAGACCTGTAAACTCTGCTATAGATGCTTCATTAATGATGAATTCTTCTCTCCTCATTTTGGCAGACCTTCCATCATGACTGCTGATGGGTTCCTCGAATCCAGGGATTATGCATGTAATTGATGAACATATAGATCTAGAGTCAAAGCGTGTGACTCAACCATAGTTATGTTTCCTGCTGGTCAAGAATGTTGGCTTCAACACCATTCTCAAGTTTGAAGGTGTCTCAACTGTCTTGGCACTTGTAGTAAGCGTGTTCAGCACCATCATTACACATGCTACAGATAGCAAGCATAACCTGTGTCCCCACAAATATCACATACTTTAACATCATCCTCTGCTGAAAGAGGTTCACTGGATTTTTCAAGGAGTGAGTGGCATAGAAGTGAATCTTTTGAACCACTGTTCTCACTTGCTTCCTAGGTTCTAGATGAATATTTGGACCTACCTCAACAGGAACATGGTTTATGTCATTTCCAGATTCAGATTACAGACTCGGCATACCTGATATGGCTACAAACCCAGCAGAAAAATTACTTTTCACACATTCATTTCTATGATAATATGGACCCTTGAACTTCATGATTTCAAACCGTGAACTTTCTTCAATTTGTTTCTGCAACTGTTCAACAAACTTATCTAATTCATCAGACATGATATCAAAAGATAATATAGCTTTTGCACTTTGTCCATCAAATTAGTTATTCTACAATTACTGGCCAAACTCTGTTCATCCAAACCCAACACGACAGAAAGTTCATCTGCACCATTATTCTCAGATTCAAAAAATTTCGATCCAGTCGGAGACCTTTTCTCCCCTGACTCTTCAAAAAAATTGAGTATAGTTCATAACCTATATGGAAAATAAGGACATGATGACATGATACATTAGTATATCTAACACGTCATACAGGGGCAACAATTATATACAATATAAATGTTATCAGATGCTTTCTGCACAGGAACTAGACATTTGGTTTGTGATCTAAACCTCTTGCCACTCAAGTTTAGAAGAAAATTCCCTTCCTGCTTATGATACTAATGTTTCCACTCTACAAAAGATAACATATCAGTCATCAATGTAGCAATGGTCTGGCTGTAACAATATGAAGATTGAAGAATCAATGGCTCCAGAAAACTATTTCTAAGCTTGATAAGCTCGTCCTTATAGTAACATACCTATGTGTTCCATGTTTTGCCCAGTGTTCTTTCAAATCGATTGGCTTAGTCACATCAATGCCCTGTCATGAAAGCCTTACCAATAGCTTCTGGAATGCACCTGCACTCATTTTTCGACCTGGAACCGATAGCCTTTCTTATTAGGATTCATAGGTAATGGATACCTTGACATCATTGTAGTACAACAAGCTGACTGCCAACCTCCATTTCCCATCTGTAATATCTCGCTACTGGACTTTAGAGCTGTCTCACATTCCAAGACAGGTCCTAATTCAGATGTTCCAGTTGTCAAGGTGGGAAATTCATTAGCTCCTGTACAATCATGGTGAATATTGATCGCTTGAAATATTCTTGGATCTCTACTACAAGCACCCATTTGAATTAAATGGGGAGAAGCACCCATTTGTGCTAATTGAGCTTTGTAAGCCTGTCATCCATGATTTCTTTCGTCCCTCGCATTCTCTAGAGCTGCGAATGCAGCATCTCGTTCCATTATCGCAACATCTCTCTGTGCATAAGCTGCTTCCTTCTCTGCAATGACAACTTTCTTTTCTGCAATTGCTTTATCCCTCTCACGAATAACTGCATCTCTTTCAGTTTTAGCAGATATCAGTCTAAGCATTGCATAATATTTAAAACACTTTTCATCCAAAGTTTCATCATTCAAGGCAGGGTGTACCCCTTTTCTGTCCTCATCATCCATCTACATGAGACAATGAAGAAGAAAACGTTCATTCGATAAGGAAAAGATGATCTGAGCCTCGTATTAACTAGCTGCAAATCAAGCTGATGCAGGGAGTGTATGTAGTGCAATTGCATATGACAGAGGGAAAGAAAAGGTTAAAAATTTCCCTTTATTTTTATCTGCAGCTCCCTCAATGCTGCGCCCATGGTTAAAGGAATTGTCTTCCAGTTTGAAATTAACCGAATGATGAGTTTGCTTGTCGAACTGGAGTTTCGACTTTTCTCAGCCACATTGAACGGATCTGAAGCTCTGATAGCGCGTCTGGGTGAGATATTTACGGTGCAAATTTGCATTGATAACCACCAGAGAAATTAATGCACAATTTACTGGAGTTTGAGACACCTCCACATAGAGTTAGGCTCAGCGTGAGAAACCCAAATCTCGGCAAACAACAGAATGCCAAAATCTGCTCCTCCTTGTGTTAAACGTGGTATACATCTTCCTGAATAGATTGACTGGCCACGTGATTAGCAGATGAGAAAGGATTTGGGATGGCACACGTACCTTCGTGAGTAGATGTCAATGCGGGGGTATTTTCTTTTGTGGAATGCGAAGCACTGTCAAACCCCAATCCAATATCTAACTTTGTACCACACTGAACACATATTGACTGTGATGATGCTGCTCGCATATTTTGTTGGTACTGCTCTCTTTTGCACGGGCAATATTCATTAGAAACACAGCTCCATCGATTTAAAATATGTAAACAACCTTCTCCCAAAAGTAAACCAACACGCATACCATTTGGCACGTATATGCTTCTCAATCTTGCAAGTGAAGGTGAGATGATTCCAACACAGGCATTGAAGAGACAAAATAGAGCCACCAGCACCGCAATCTCTTGATAATCATAAGCTGGGACTGCTAAAGAGAAACTTGCAGTCACAAATGCAGTCATTAGATATGCCTCTGGCCTCATAAACTGTGGTCCACAAAGTAGCCATGATACTGCTAGACTACTGAGCATGTAGAACCCATCAAGCAAGGATAGATCATACTGATGTTAACCTCTCGTCCATCAACCACAATAGTTGGAGTCCAAAGAAACCAAAAGATCAAAGCACACTTAGGCCCACGCCAATAGAAGTATCCTTTTGTCAGCCATCAATGTGCGAAAAGTAGAACTGTGCTTGGAATCTTGACTTTGAAAGTTGCCATATTTTCTCCCCATCCTTTCGTAATCAAGCTAGCACAAATAACTGCAACAATAGCAGCTGCCACCCATGGAAGAGTCATTCCATGATGGGTTTTCCAGTTTACAAAAGCATTTGCAAGTGCTGAAATTCCCAGAGATGATGTTTCCCCTCCAAATCTCATTGCCCAAAAGGTATCACTCAACCATTATTGCCGGAAACAGTTTAGACTTTCGGGCTTCTTTCAACTTTCTAGCATTTCATTCCGAGGCCAGATTTTTCCCGCTGAGGTAAGCATAAACATCATGTGTAAAACCAGGCTTATAAGAAAATAACAAACCACATAAATGGTTCCCTTCAATATTTGATTTAATGGTGTATCCATAGTAGAAAACATCAGCTATCTTGGCTTCAAATATCTACTCTTCAACAGTCTTGAAATTGTACAAAGAACATTGATCAGTGGAGGTATGGCCCGGTGGTACTGTTGGCAACGCTGGTGTATGCTACCGAAGCCACAACAACAGCACCAATTGAAGCCCCTTGAGAATCCAGTACCCCTTGAGGGGATCTGCTGTCCACTGTAGGATGGATCAAAACCCTTAACTGGAGATTGATTTACACTTGTTGCTGCATCAGTTACCACATGAGGAGGTGAGTCAATAATCTGCAGATTGTTCATTGGGGAAGCCGGATTGGATCTCCTTCATGCTTCTCCATTTTCTTTAAAAGCATAATCCGCATGTCCTCTTCTGAGATGAAGATTTGATTTATACTCCTGTATGTAGTATTTGTCACAGCCCTCATTAGGACAGGCAAAAGGGCAGACAGAGCTATATACTGGAGTTGGAACCTTTGGATGAAGAAACTTTCTTTCAGTTTGAGGGGGCAGCGTCACCGCATTTGCCAAATTCTTCTCATGCATCCCTACAACTTATTCAAACTGTAATAAAATGCTGAACACAAGTTTCTGCTGCAAACTACTAGACTGAAAAAGATCTCATGCTCGATGACGAGCTTATTTTCTATCTACTCCTACTCTAACCAGTAAAGGCAGATTGATCAAGTAAAACTGAATTTCCAATGAAGCCAAGTAAGAAACTGACTTGCTGATATCTTGCTTGATCTTGCCTTAAAAAATATTAGAAACCATAACATACAGAAATGGAGTTTGACAGGGCAGCGGAACCAACCTTCCTTTAAAGACAGACTGACATATGTTCTACTCAAAGACTCGCAATATTCATCAAAAGGATCAGCGAAGCTGCAAAGAAAAACTTCTTCCTGTTGTTGGAGCTGAAGATCAAAAAAATTCTGTATATTCTCTTTCCCACGCAGGCTGGCACTTTCATCTATCTGTAAATCTGAAAATGGTTGTAGACTGATTTCTGTACTAATCATGGATTGTTTGATATCTGCTGTAGATTCTAGATCAAGAATGATAAGTGTCGATGGTGGAGGAAAGAACAACTGCTTCTGAATTTCTTGTGATACTGAATTTATATCAACAACTTCTTTATCTAAATCTGTGGCATCCTTAATCCCATAGTCAAAGCTATAAGGGACATTTGAATCAATGAAAAATGTGTCTTCAATATGACTATCACCAACGTCTTCACAATCAGAAGGAATATTAACTGAATGTTGGATGTGAAATGCAGATTCTTTACAACAATTATCAAAAATAAGATCAACTGAGTAAATCTTCTCATAATATGAATTGAAAGCCACATGAAAATCCTTCAGAGAATGGATACTAACAGCAGGAAGGGATTGACACCATTCACGAGCCTTTTCTTCTAAAGAAAA
>JASDQU010010014.1:221712-234347 GCA_032191745.1 Picea mariana | reverse complement strand
ACTTTTGTACCTTTAATGTGGATATTTTAGATGTGATATCTAACTATCCTTATTTGGGGTCCCTTTTAAAACACTGTTTTAAATAATATAATTTAAATATGGTAATTGTTACATCTTGTCATTTTAAATAGGATGGTTTATTGATGTATTCCAATATGATGATAATTTTAATTTAGGGAAGGAAAAATGTTATGGCATACCAATGTCAGGGAATTATTGTTATAGATTCGCAATTGTAATGTATTGTTGAATAGGAATTTGTGTTTTCCTACCTTATAAACAAGATGGCAAGATTAGAGTTGAAGCGTATGACCATTATTTATTTCTATGTTGTGGTATTTAGAAGGAGATGATATGGTTATCATGTTGTGATGTTGGTGTAGTCTCTTGACATTGTTGAGACATACTCAATGGAATGCCCGGATATATAGGCATCAAATTACTCGGAGTTGTAATGAGGGTTGTTGTTCATTTAAATAATGTTGAATTTGGGTTTTGTTGTCGGAGTCCTCTTATCACACGCCATCCGTAAGGGGCGTATTTGTTCTTCTTATTTACGTTGTTCCTGATTGTATTTAGTTGGTTGCTTGGTGTGTTGTGTCGGGTGGGAAGTAGACACCTCCATGTTCCTCAGAACAGTCACCAGCCCTGAGACCTTAAATGGTTAAAATCGATGGGAACCTGGGCTTGAGCGTTGATTATGTGTCTTGGAGGTCCTAACCTTGTAGGGTAGGACGGGTGTGTGGTCAATTTACTTTTGTCGCTAAATGTCTGCGTTGTGCACCTCTGCCTATGGTTGTATTTGTTGCAGTTTCTTGTTGAGGCCTTCAGTCTTCTTATGCTGAACTTCGTGGTTGAGTCTTGTTGTTGTCGATTGGCGTTGTAAAGTTCAGTATGTTGCTACTTCTACACACGTGCACACACCTTTAAAAAAAAAAAAAATTGCACTTGTTATCGGAGTGGTGGTCTTAACGAGGAAGGTCGTTACAAAATGGGTGAATGTTTCCAAGATTCATTACCAAACTCCTACAGGTTAAGACATCATTGTAGAGTCTTCAAATTTCATGAACAGGTCAAAGAAGTGAAGAAAAAGTGAAAGAGTCATCGCTGCGCAAGTCCATTGTGCATTTGCTAAAGATTTATGTTGCAGAGCGAGAACGCTGCACAACTGTGACAAGGCACCAAATAACCTCCAGGTCAACTTGTACAAGTCAACAATCATCCCAACTCACCTCCAGCGACACTTAAAGTCAAAGAACATCATGATTGACACCTAGCATGCATTTTGTTAAAGTGATTTAAATGTAATCAATCCAGTCAAACAAGTTGTCTAGTTTGAATAGCTAGAATTGATTCTATTTTGGTCATCACTTTATTCTATCTTTTTGGAAGAAGTTCATCTCGTGTCCCTTAGTCCAAGGGTGAGTCATTTGTATATATTGCATGATTTTCAATATGGAAAGGGGTTGTACCTGGAAGAGAAGAAAAACTATTGTGCTTGTATTTTGTTTCCTGTGATTTTTAATGAAATATCAATAGAGAAATGTCGAGTATTTTGCAATGGAGATTCATGTGCCAGTTTTTTTCCAAGTCTACATTTTTTCATGTGTATGTTTTCCTCACTATTCACCATATTAATTTTCATTCTTCTTGTTTTGATTGAGTATAATTGATTCAAAATTCATTGATAACAATGCTATGAGTACTTTTATTTCCTTCTACAATTATATGGAATTCATCATGTGTTAGATGCTCCATATAATGGACTATTACTCTTCATTATTCCACCATACTGCAATTAGATTTTAAACTTGGGAATAATATCATCTTTTCCTTTGTTATAAATTTTCTCATTTATCAGTTATTGATTTTTCACATCATAAGTAGAGTTTATGACTCCATGCCCAATAAAAGTTTAAAATCCTATTATTACATACATATATGACCTATGTTTCCTTCTATTGAACTTCGTTTGAGTTATCATTAGTTAGAAAATCATTGAGAGATCCCTCTCTGGTTGGAAGGGTCAAAGTCCAACCTAAAGTCGGATTCAAGGTTACCTATGTGACTTGCCTCCACAGCCAGGGCAATTTACGGAGTGACAACAATGTGGATAGTGGAGCCTCAAGACATAACATACAAAATTTCTTTATTTAGTAGGATTCAAGAGAAAGAAGGATTCTTGAGTGTATATCCTAGTGATGATGCCACTTATCCCATGAGAGGAGATAGCTATATCTCCTTCTAGACACCCACATGTGATGTTCCTAAGTTGATAATGTTTTGTATGTTTTCTAGGGTTGAAGAAGAATCTTCTTTCAATTTCTTGTATGGAAAATGTACATTAGAGAGTTTTCTTTGAGGGATAAGAGTGCACCATCAATGATTATATCCTAGCTATTCTAAGGACTTTGGCCAGAGGGGTGAGAGAGGGTGGCCTTTATAGGTTACTTAATGATCCATTAACATGTCTACATTCCAATGGGAGGGTGGAAAATCCTTCTAGATTTGTGGAGGCACATGCATGGTGAGAGGTCATGGAGACATTAAAGAGAGTATAAGTTTCCTCACGCACAAAAGTTTTATTAAAAGAAGGAAAATAATTACATCATAAATGCGAGAGCTTACAATCTCCAACATTACTAACACATTAGAAAGTGAGAGCTTTAATAAGCTCATAAAACTAATTCTAAGATAATTTTTTGTATGGACATATTATCACATAATCATGTGAGTATGACAAGTGTCCATTTACATTTAGTGAATATTCTAACAATCTCTTATTCTTTTGCTTCTTAGAAGTGACTCTTTTCTAGACTCATTATCTAATCTAACTAAAATATATTCTAGAAAAGCCTAAGTATAATAAAATAATATTATACAAAGTATTTTAGGATCATTAATATCTAACATTCCCCCTTTTGATCCAAATGTACATTGGAACAAATACCAAGTTCTTCTATAAACTTAGTAAATTTGATCCTGCCAATCGGTTTCGTAAAAATATCTGAGATTTGATCTTCTGACGAACATTATACTAGTTTGATGATGCCCTTTGCAATGAGTGTCCTAGTGTAATGATACTTTGTGTTGACATGCTTTGTATAGTTATGGAAAACTGGATTTTTAGAAATTTTAATGACTGACTAACTATCAATTGACAATGGAGTATCTTATGTTTGATAGATACCCAAATCATGTAAAATTTTGCGTAACCAAACTATTTCATGTGTTTCTTCTCATGTTGATATATAATCTACTTTTGCGGTAGAATTTACTACAAATTAGTCTGCTTCTTACAACTCCAAAAAAAAATTGTTGATCCCATATTCATCAAATAACCTGATGTTGATTCTCTATTATCAACACTTTCAATAAAATCTACATCAAAATATCCAACAAGTACAAAATTTGTATTCTTCTTTTATAGAAGACCATAATATTTTGTACCTTGAACATATCTAAGAACTCGTTTTGCTGCATTCCAGTGGCTTTCCCTTAGTTATTGAATAAATATGGAAATAATATTGACCACATATGATAAGTCTGGACGAGTGGTTGTCAAATAAATCAAGCTACCAATTAATTATCAATAACTAGTGATGTTTACCAATTCCCCCCCTTCAAGTTTTGAAAGTTTTAAATTTTTCTCCATTGGGGTGAGAATGGATTTGCAATCTGTCATGCCAAATATTTTCAATAACTTAGATGCATACTTGCACTAATTAATGAAAATTTTGTTTGAATGTTGATATACTTCAACTCCAAGATAGTGGTGAAGTAATCCCAAATCTGTCATCATGAATCCAACCTGTAATTCCTTCTTTACCTGAACAATATGATCACCATTGTTTCCAGTAATGATCAAGTCATTAACATACATGATTAAAATTACCATATTTTTCTTTTTGTAGGTTCACATATAGGTTATCATCAGATTCACTTCACTGAAATCCGACTTGTGAAGGTAATCATCCATATTTGCATACCAAGCTTTGGGAGCTTGTTTCAAACCATATAACACCTTTATCAACTTTAAAAAAAAAAATCATATCCTTCAAGCTCAAAACTGAGAGGTTGAGTCATATATACTTCTTCCTACAAATCTTCATTGAGGAAGGCACTTTTAACATCCATATGATGGACTTTCCATCCTTTATGAGCTGATAATGAAAGTACCATTCAGATTATGTTCCACTTTGTTGTTGATGCAAAAGTTTCTTTTTAATCAATCCCTTCATGTTGCACAAAACCCTTGGCTATGAGTCTTTCCTTGTACTTGTCTATTGTTTCGTATGGCTTATACTTGATGCGGTAAACCCATTTGCATCTAATGGGTTTAACATCTGGAGGACAATCAACAATTTTCCAAGTTCCATTCTCTATCACTGCCTTATACTCATCAAGCAATGCTTGTTTCCATTGTGTATGTTTTACTACCTCTTTGAAAGTTGAGGGATCAGTAAAATCATGTGATACTAAGGAGAAATTTTCATTGCTCTTGTTTGAACTTCGTGTACCTATTTTATTTCATTCATCAGGTCTTACATATTTCAAAACTTGAACAACCCACTTAGGAAGTTGTTGTTGACTTGTTTGAGGATTTGAATGTTCACCATTATTAAAGATAGTATTAATAAATACAAAAGATCTTCATTCCTCAGAAGGATTCGGAGGTGGAGTGTCATCATCTGATGAACTACTGGAAGAAGATTCAGATGAACTTTGTGATGAAGAAGTAGGTAAACTTGATGAATAATTTTCATGTTCTGGAGAAGTAGGTAAATTTGATGAATAATTTTCATGTTTTGAAGAAGTTAAATCAATTTCAAACCAACGTTGTTGACTTGGTTGATTGTGTATCCTGATTTTTTCTTTATCAACTTTTTTGTCCAATCTTTCAAGAAGGCTTTCAATTTTTTAAACACTCTTGCTTTTTGTTTCATCAAATATAACATCTCTACTAACAATGAATTTTCCGTCAGATAAAAGGTGATATCCCTTCTTCTCATTGGAATATCCAAGCAAGATACATTTCACACTTTGTGAATCCAACTTAGTTTTATTTTCCTTAGGAACTAATGCATAGCATATTGAACCAAAAACTCGAAGATGTTTGATTCAAGGCTTGAATCCATACCATTCTTTATATGGTGTGATCCCATCCAAAGAAGTAGTGGGAGATATATTCCTTAGATAAATGACAGTATGAAATGCTTCAGCCCAATATGAGGGGCTTAAATTCTTAAAGGTTATCATGGATCTAGCCATGCTTAACAAAGTTTCATTCATCCTTTTTGTTACTCCATTTTGATGAGGAGTATATACATTTGTTAATTTCCTTTTGATTCCCTTTTCACCGCAGAAAGTTTCAAATTCATTAGAAGTGAATTCTCATCCATTATCAGTTCTTAATGTGCCAATATTTCTGTTATCTTCATTTTCAACCAGATGCCGAAAAACCTTGAACCTTTAAAAGGTTTCTGAATTTTTATTTAAAAGATAAACCCAAGTCATTCTACTATAGTCATCAACAAATAGTAGAAAATATTTATAGCCACCTAGAGAAGACTATAGGGGTCCACAAATATCACTATGAACAAGTTGCAAGCATCGGTTTGCACTCCATGAACTTGTCAAAAATGTATCTCTATTATGTTTCCCTATAAATGCAAGTTGCACATCTTGCATTTTCCTTTTTAAAAGTGGGAAGTCCTCAAATGATTCGATGTTTCTGAAGTTGAGAGAGACTTTCAAAATTAAAATGTTTGTATCGAACATGCCATAATATTATYGGTGAAGTTGATGAATCCACAACTTCCGCAAAATCTTGTTTCCGAGGAATGACTTTTCCTTTCATCCTAAGAAGCTTTTCATCTTCATATCCTATCATTATTGTCTTCAAATTCTGTTTGGTGGAGTTGATTTTCACCCACCCATCTTCCATAATGATTTGAAGTCCTTCTTGTCGAATCATTACCAAGGACAACAAATTCTTCTTTACCAAGGACAACAAAAGGCAAGCTCATATAAGGGAGACAAAGAGGTTCTCTGTCAATAAGGGAAGAGCTTGGGAGATGAACACTGTGTTCTGACTTAAAGGACAAAGGGATGCAGACTCAATAATGAAGTAATAATTTCTCCAGAGTAACTTTTCTCTCAAAGTTGAATTCTCTCTCCTTTTCCATAGCTCGGAATTGGCTTATTTATAGCCTCCAAAATGCAACTGAAGGGCTGAGTAGGAACGTTTCCAGTATATGGAAGGCCAAGGATTAGAGGTCTTTTGTTGTGACATGGAAACCCAACATTTATTTTTTATTTTCTGACACAAATATCGATGTATGCGGGTTGTAGTGGAGTAGCCAGCATATACGCATGCTCTATAACTTGCAAGGTGCGTACAAGTGGAAAAATATTTGTTTTTGTCTCTGGATTTATTAATCAGGGAAAGTAAGTCTGCATAGGGAAATGGAGTAAGGCCCTCTCTTCAAGATTGCATAGGGTGAGGCAAATCTTGTTCTAACAGTGCGACAATCCTATGCATAATGACCAATTTTGTTACATCATCTGCATACAACATGACTAAAATCTCTGCATCTGTCATACTAATTATTGCAATTTTGAGGTCTTTCTAATTGACTTCTCCTGAAGTTGTTTGATCCTTGTTGAAAATTTCCACTACCCCTTCCTTGACTACTTCCTCTTAGTTGATTATAGCCACTTCCTTGATCATTGCATCTACCTCTTCCTTGAATTCATCCTTGACCTTGTCCTCTATAAGTAGATTGCTTTTGATTACCACGTCCTTTGTTGTTGAATTGACCTCATTTTCCTCTTGAACTTTGAGTTGAATATTTACTTGTACTAGATTTTGTAAGGAAGACATCTTCACCAACTTGTTTCTTCTTCCCGAAAGTTTTAGCATGTTGAGATAACAATTAACTCAACTGATCAAATGTGATCTTATCCAACTTTCCATTCAACTGCAAAGTTTCCAAGAAATGTTTATAGGATGATGGCAACCCTGCAATCAAAATCGTTGTCATCAAATTGTCTTTGAGTCTTCGACAACAATAAATCCAACCTTAGATATTTCCTATTTGATATTCTTGAGTCGGGAAATGTACTCAAGTACATCGACACCTTCAGTTAATTTTTGTTGAAACATTTTTAATTGAAGATCAACCCTTTTAGTTCCGGGTGGAGTGTCAAACAAATCCTTAAATGTTTTCCAAGAAGTCCATGCATCAAATGCATTTTCAATGTGAACATATATTTCTTCATTAACATATGATTTAATCAATGCTAATGTTTTTTCATCTTTTAGTTCCCATTTAGCTAATGGTACTACCTCAGTTGGTTTCTCTGGTTTTGCATCATCATTACAAATATCTTTCCAAAGCTCATTATAAATTAATGTAATTTCCATATGATGCTTCCTTGCCTTATAATTCTTTGAGCCTTCGAGTTTATTAGACTCAGAAAAATAAATTAATCAATTTAGACATTATGAATGTGTGTTTAAAAAGAAACTTATGCAACGAAAAGCAAGAATGAATGGAGCACCACACGAAAATGAAGAGCAAAACACACCACGCATTACATCGTAAAGAAGGCGAACTATCAAGACTTGGCCTTGACTCTCGTATAGTCACTTGAAAAAGAGTGATTAAGCTTTGTACTTGACTCTAATCGACTATTATAAATTGATTACAATTCTGCAATTAATATCGTAGCTCACTTTTATTTCTTCGTAAAAATAGAAGAAATAAAAATTACAACTTTTGCTTCACTTAAAGCTTTCAAAATTTGAAATCAGATTATGCTTTTTCCCCTTTAAGTAAGAAATACTTCTATTACATTAAAATATGTGTTTGTCCCCCTTAAAAAAAAACTCTTTAATGTACATTAAAACTCTTTACAATGTATTACAATTTATGTCATTTCTCTCTTTTTAAGTAAACTAATTACTTAAGAAGAATACAACCTTGAAAAAACTCAATTTCGCAATCCCTTATAGTGCCCATAAAAAATAAAAAATAATACTTTATGGTTCCCTTTACAAATGCCAAATTAAAATTTATTTTAATTATATATATATATATATATATATATATATATAATTTGGTATGGAAATCTTTTAAAAATATCACTATAGCACGATTTTGGCAAATTTGTTGAATCAAGTACGAATGAGCATAAATCTGACAAATTTGTTATCGAGATTTCATCGTAGTTTGGAGAAAATCTCTAGAACAGATTTTGAACCATTCTTGATAGAATTCACACTACCAATCTGAACGAAATTGCTACAATACTAAGTTACTAAGTTGTGTGGGCATCAAATTGTGACCAAAGTTTGGATCGCTCTTTGGAGATGAATTTCAACATTTGATGTTGAAGCTATTTGCGGTGATGCAAATATCATGCCCTCTATTCGATCCATGAACTTTCATCAATGTAATTGGTCCGGAACATTGCAACAATCTTTTCTCTCTTGATTAGTCCATGATTAACATCTAACTTCTTTGCTATGTTGATTAGTCTCACCTAATTTTTAGTAGTGCATGCGATTTAGTCTCATATTATGTTGCTTTTAAGAAGCGATTCTTTTCTAGACTCATTATCTAATCTAATTATAATATATTTTAGAAAAGACTAAGTATAATAAAATAATATTATACAAAGTATTTTATAACAGTCAAGTTTAACACCAATTGTAGATGTTTTAATAGAATCTTGTGTTGATGAGAATGTGAGATATTTTAGTTCATATGATTCTCCTTGAGTGATCAAGGAGAATGTGGAAGACGTTGTTCTAGTTTTATAGGCTCCACAGCATGTAGGAGAACCCAAATATTTAGTGAGGGTGAGTGTACCTCTTAGGAGATATGCTAATCATGTTTTATTGGTTTCTTCCATCCATAAGACTTATATATAAAGGAGGATAGTTGTAATGATGAGATTGACTTATCCATGAGACTTCTAGTTGTTTAATGGAGGAGAGGTGTGATGCCCGTTACGTTAGAATGATGATAAGATATATTCCAAAGTTGTAGATGGTGGGAGTATTATAGAGTATGGAGCCTCTTAGATAGCGGTATTTTCCTATGACAATACTCTTGCTAAGGATCATGGATTCTCTCAAACTGAGGGAGTTGACCATGATGTTACTCTTACTTTAGGATTATCTCGGGATGAGGGAGTTGACCTAGTTTAGGTTGGTCTAGTTTCCATAGGATTTGAGGTGCATGAGAGGGACTCTCATGTTCATAGGATGATGATGACCTTGCATCGATTTTTGCCTATACCACGATCTTTGTATTCTAGGATTGAGGAGTTGACTTATATGGATCTCTATCTCTGTGAATTTTCTATATGTACACTTGTCATGATATTGTATGAAGATGTGATCTTATCTATTGGATGTCTTAGACAACTCATGATGTGGTGTCTGTTAATTTTAGCCTATGATGCTAACTTGGAGGATGATGGAGTTTGGCATGTTAATTTTGATATAGAGATATATTCCTTCATATTCACATGTGGTCATCATTCATTGGAAGATCTAGATGCAATGTTAGCATGGGTGACAGGTTGTTTACAAATGACAATGGTTGATTCTAGGACCACAACAAGTATAGATTTGGTGGAGTTACAGAGGGAGTCTATAGGTGTTGGTGTAAAAAAATTCCTTGTAAAGAGGGAGTTTTAATTTTTGGGGTTACTTTGAAAGTGTTTACACAATGCTTAGGGTGCTTCATGAGATTTCAGGCACATGGTGTATGTTCATCCTTTGGATGGTCCAAGATGGAGAGGTAGTCCTTAATGGATTTTCATAATTGAGATAACTTGCTAAGTGGATGATTTACCTTAGATGGTTGTTGTCTTAGTTTTCTTCCCTTAAAGGCATTAGATTTCTCTTGATAGTTTGGTGGATGCCCTTCACTAGGGGCCCATGGAGGATCCAATTGCTTGGAGAGCACCCTACATGGGATGATGAGTGTTTTGTATATTGGGTAGCTTGGAGGAGGGAATTAGGCCCTAGTTGGAATGTGGAATTTTGGATTCTTGTTTGGATGATTGAAGATAACTCGAGGATTCCTAGAGCTTCAATAATATTCTTCCAAGGGAAGCTGACCCAATGGAGTACATTGCTTAATAGGATCAATGGATTTCGTGGAAGCTTGTGATTGAGGGACATGAGATTTCCTTTCGTATCTACATCACCTTGGAACCATTATTGTGAATTACATCACCTTGGAGCATGACACATGTCCTTTAGAGTGTATTGTATCAATTGTGATGGCCTACAAGTGCTCATTATAAGTTTCTTGTAAGGGCTAGGGACCATATTGTATTGTTGGCCACCATTACCTCTAATATAAATAGAGAAATGAGAGAATCTTTCCATTCATGTATGTTCAGTCACTCACTTTTATTCACTCTTGTAATGAGATGTGACCTAGAGAAGAGCGCACATTAGCCTCTCTCTATCTCTCTAGATTCTTTATATGTTCTTGGTCTCTCTCTCACTTGAGTCACTAGGGTTTCATGGTCTTCTTGGAGTATATTGGAGGTCTACAGTTAGGGTTTATCCCTTATATATTGGATACTAGGTTTTTTTGATAAAACCTTAGGGTGGAATTGTGAAGAAGAAGAATAGAAAAGGATGTCTTGCCTTGGAGGATGGGTTGGAGTGATTCTTGTACATTGGATCTTCTTGGTTTCTAGGGTTTTGTTGATTTTCCTTCGCTAGGGTTTGAAGAGAAGGAAGGATTTTTCCTAGCATTGAGATACAACTATGGTATGTACATGCACTTCATCTTGAGCATATTAACGAATTTCCTCGTTGTCCAAAACTTGTGCAATTTCTAGATTTGATTTTCAGCTATACATGTTCTTTACGTATTGTTATTTACAGCCATATATGTCTTGTTGAATTGACATAAGTAATAGGACAATCATTAAGTGATTTGACATATTAGTGAAGAATATAAAGGGTTGATTTGTGCGTTGTCATATTGTTGTTGTACTATTGTTATTATTGTCATAAAAGAATATTTTCGTATCTAGTTATTAACTGATAAGTTGCCCTAAAAGGGATGAAACTAATCCTTTTGGTTTCATGTATTTTCTCTTTGAATTGATGGAAAATTTTGGTTGTTTGGAAATGAAACATTGTACTCTTTCTAATGTTGTTTTAATGCAACACTAAGACTTAATTCATAGGGATAAGATCTAAGAAACCTTCTAGGTTGAAGCTGAAATTTCTATTTTGCATTAAATTTTGAATTCTGATAAGTTTCCACAATGAATGGACCCGAATGAAGACTAATAAAACTAAATAGAAATGCAAGATCATTTCCATTTATTGCTAGATCCTAAAAGCGGATAAATTGATACAAAAATATATAGATTCACAATTTAATGTATTGTTTTTATTTGTTGTTATGAAATCAATTTGTAAGGAAATACTCTACTAATAAAGTTAATAAAAGGAACTTTGTAGGAAAGAAGAAAAAATTTAGTAAATCCTATCCCTATTAGGGATGAGGAAAAGATTGATTTAGAAGCATTTTTTGAAGGTTGAATTTTGACTATATGTTTAATCAAGAATAATTATACACATGGTATAGATAAAGTCATAAACTATTGTTATAAATTTTAAGTAACCATTACTAAACAAAAGATACTAGTATACCCAAATTACTATATATATATATGAACTTGAGCAAACAAACAAAATGTAATATTTCCACTAACAAATATAGAAAAATAAATTCTTCATCATAAAAATAAATTATATGCAATGTTATTGTCAACTCAAATGTAATTAAAATTTGGGAAAAAAATCCAGATGAAAAACAATCTATGTCATACAATAAAACCAAAATAAGCAATGTGGCAAAATAAAATAATATTAAGTTAGAGAGCATATCTACAACATATCTTCTATTTTCTCAAATCTTCCCAGAACATTTTCTTCCTGGAGATAATCAAAAATTTTATGAGATTGACCCGTATTCCACCAATTTGTAACCCAAGGTTCCAAACCTTTCCGTAATGAAATAGGAATGACCCAAGGCAGTACCACTAAACATGCAAGATATCGTAGGGAAGCTGATGCTTTATATTCGGCCACTTCCAATTCGTGAATCGCTAACGAACCTGATTCACTCGTCAGTTCTGTCCGAAATCTAGACAAAGTACGAGTGATAGAATGAGGTATGGGATCCATAAATTTATCTATTGTGTAATTGTTTGTACTGCAGGTATCAAGATATTCTATTTAAGCTCCTCCACTCCACTTCGGGCTATCTGTTGTGAACTGGGGTTTCTTTCTTTCGGTTTACTGCGTGAGGTTCCACTGGGCCTTCGGTTCACTGTGGTTGTGCTCGCTGTGTCGGGGTTAGTGGCCCCGTCCCGTGTTAAGTTAATCATATCCAGTTCACAAGAATATCGCAGACCTCGGTTGTCGTGCTTTTAGGGTTAATGCCAAATCTACCGTATAGCGAATTCATCAGGATCTTGTACACATAGGACATGGCCTCATTACCTGATATCCTTGCCTCTAACCTGCTCTCAAAGAGTGAGCTAACAAAGTCCCTGAATGGGCTTTCCATCCTCTCAAA
>JASDQU010010014.1:188744-209720 GCA_032191745.1 Picea mariana | reverse complement strand
ACCGCCGTGAATATGATCTCCACCGGACATACGCAATGCTTTAGCCAGTACACGGAAGTGCATACCATGATTTTTTTGTCTGTCAATCACTGCATGCATCGCGCGGTGAATGTGAAGAAGTAGGCCGTTGTCTCGGCAATAATGAGCCAAAGAAGTATTTGCGGTAAAACCTCCCATCAGATAGTCATGCATAATGATAGGCACCCCATTGTAATTGATCCGAGCAGGATCGTTTCAATGATTATGGTTGAGTTTTAAACTTGCATGAATAATTTAACCATTTGAGAATTTAATGAAAGAATGAGGAAAGAAGAGGATTATATCAGTCAAATACACATATGCAGATCTGAAAAGAATAATGAACAGAAAACTATAAGAACGCAGGTTGATAACGGAGTTCGACACAATGTTTGCCTACGTCTCCGGGCCTTTTTCCTGTGGGGGAGGCTTCTTTATTTCTGCTCAAGTGCTCAATATTACATCTCAGCAATGCCCAAAGGCTACAAGACTGATCTGGTCTTGTTGTCCCAGATCTTAAGAACCCTGCAAAAGAAACGGCATGCAAAACTGATGCTCCAAGCTCCCAGAAACGATCCGACAACGTTTCCACCTCAAAGGCTTCCCTGCAACAAACTGACTTTGGCTTGGCTTTCCTTCAGCATAACTCTGCTCTGAATGACATTCCATTGGCCTCAAATAGGCCTGGTTTATATAGAAAAGGAGTTGGTTTCTCATCCCCAACTTCCTCCAAGAATCTGGCCTCCAAAAATGCCCAATATCCCCCCAAAATGGAGAAAATCCACTAAAAATAGCATTATTTAATTAATAAAACCAATTTTGTTGAACCAAAACCCACTTTATTAATGTATTGTTGAAATTGGGCGCAACCCCCTCCGATCGGCGCTCCTGGTCATGTGGGAGGCCCATGTGGCCACGCGCCTATGGCGCTGGCCCCTGCACTTGGCCTTGGCTCTGGGTTCTGTGGCAAGTCATATGGCCACGGGCCTAACCATAACAACAACCCCGTGCACCAAAGGTAACAGCCCCGGTTCTCTGGCGCGTTGATAGGCCATATGGCCACGTTCATATAACCGTTGGCCCGTGAACCGTTCAAAACTCCCGCTCGATGTGTTTAGAACCCGGGTCATATGGCATGTGACCGAACCACCCCAACTGTTCAACAAACTCGCCGAAATAACGTATAACACAACCACCAACAATGGGGTGCCACGTGGCTGCCCATGACTGAGCCACGTGGCACCTTTTCAACCAACCAGAACTTAACACGTGGCATCATTTGATTGGTCCACACGTTTTCCACGTAAACCGTCGTACTTCCAACTGTCAAACTGCCGTGTGGCCACGTCATCCGATGACATCACCTGGTGCCACGTGTCACCCTTTCAGTGGTGACACGTGTCACCTCAATATTGGCCCAACCGTACATCCAAACGTCCATTTCTGCATGCCACATGGCACTCCCTGATGCTGCCACGTGTCCCATGTACGGACCTGCCACATCATGCCACGTGTCAAATGCCGATTAGCCCACGTCATCGTACGGTCACCACGTCAATGCTGATGTCATCATGTGCCACGTGTCACCCTGTGAGTGGTGACACGTGTCACCTCATAACTGGTCCGACCGTACGCCCAAACGGCCAAATCTGCCTGACACGTGTCGCATCCTGGTGATGCCACATGTCCTTCCATACAGTCTGCCATGTGTCACCTCCTGGTTGGCCCACATCATCTGTACGGACATGCCACGTCAGCACTGTACGGCCTGCCACGTGGTAGTACGGCCTGCCCAGTCAGCATCAAATTTTTGCCTGTTTGACTTTTCGGACAGAACGCGATATCTTCTCCATACGGACTCTGTTTGATGAAGTAAATATACCGCCGAAATCAGGAAGACGAGACAGACGCTATGGCACAGGTTTCGTCGCATTCTGAGCACTTTCATTTTTGAGCATTTTTCAAGCCCTATCAGGCTTCTGGATCCATTTTCGGATCACACCTCCCCACAAAAAGACCTTTTGTTCCCCAAAAGGTTACTGACCAGTCAACAAGCTCGGGATAGGCCACCCGGCTTGTCCTCTGTCTCTAAACTCTGTCCTATGCACCTGTCTCATCAAAATCAGCTGTAATACTATGATGACCACTGAAAGTACATTGTTAGTCATTGCAATCCTGTTACATTTCACTGAAGCCACTATCATCCATGTACTGAACATTGTTAATGATAACATCAGAAAAATGACTGCAAATGAACTGATATACTTGAAGTATTTGCACGACATAAGTTTATCTTGAAGCAATTTATGATTAATTTTCCACTCAATAATCATATCCTGTTCTTGCTTAAGATCTATAACTTCACTTGAAACAATTAATGGTTTGTCGCTTACTGGTACTGCCTTTGTTAATTGTTCCATTGTTTGAAGTTTGTTACTTTCTTTAACATGATGAGCATGCACTATGTAGTCATGACCTTCTTTAGTAAACTGATACTGATTCTTAGTTCTGTAGAAGATTGCTTTACGATCATACAAGTACGGACTACCTAAGATGATGCCACATTATTTTAACGACACTACATCACAAGTAACTTCATCCACATACTTATCTGAAATTGCAAACTTAACTGTGCATTGCTTTGTTACATGCATCTGATGTCGATTGCTCATCCATTTAAGTGTGTAAGGCTTATGATGTGTTTGTGTTATTAATCCCAAATTTTTAACCAACTCTTCTGAGATTAGATTTGATTGAGATCCACTGTCGATTAGTGTATCTATCTTAGTGTGTCGCATTATTACTCTTATATGAAATAACTTACTTCTACAATCAGTCTCTTTACCAAATTTACCTGTCATACCAACCAATGTCATCTTAGATTCATCACCTGAATCCGATCCCAAGTCTATAGGCTTTGATGTCGTTGCAGCTACTGTTTGCGTTCCCTTCTTTCCTTTGAACCACTTTGGTCTCTTTTCAGGATGCAACTGCCAACATTTGTCCTCATCATGTCCCTCTTTCTTGCAATGCTTGCAAGAGGGTTTCTCTTCCTTCTTTGACACGGTGTTTGCATTCTTGCCATTACCATACCTTTTCCTCTTATCATCTTTCTTTGAAAATGACGATTCCCCTAACATACCTGCTTTCCCTGCTTCAATATATGTAGCTTGAACAGAAACCTCATCAAGGTTAGTGGGTCCAAACATGAAAACAGTGTTTCTAATATGTGCAGGCAATCCACCTATATACTTCATAAGTGTTTCTTCTGTTTGCAAAGGAATGTCCAACATTAATGCCATTTTCCTAAATCCATCAGTATATTCTTGCACAGATTGTCCTTTTCTTAGCTTTAAAGATTGCCATTCAATGAGTGCTTTTTCTTTATAACCCAAAGGATAAAATTATTTCCTAAGTGCAGAAATAAAATTCTTCCATGATGGAAATACTTTACCCACATCTTGTGTTCCTTTTTGCAGCTTGCTTTGCCACCAAATGAGAGATGTACCTGCAAGTCTCAAAGATGCCAATTTTATTTGTGTGGCCTCATCCTTGATTTGCTGAACACTGCAGTATACCTCCATCTGTCTGATCCAGTTATCAAGCTTTTCTGCATTGACTTCACCATCATATATGGGCAATTCAAACTTTACATCAAGTTTCAACAATGGCATTTCATGTTTATGCTTATGTACATTTTTCTTCTCATTAGATTTTGAACTTGAACTTGAAGAAGAAGGAGAAGAAGGAGGTGTTGATGGAGGTGAAGGAGGAATGTGAGGATGGTCCTCTTCCTCTTCACTTTTGCCTTTAGAAGTATTACCCAAAACCAATCGCTTCCGTTCCAAATAATCTTGATACAAAACTGTCACCATCTCTGACATAGCATGGAATGTTTTCCGGAAATCTTTCTCTTCTTGAGGAATCCCTTCGTCCGATGCCATCTTCTCTTTGAAAGAAGCTCTCTTTCTCAATCCAATTAATGGATTCTCTGCAACAAACTGACTTTGGCTTGGCTTTCCTTCAGCATAACTCTACTCTGAATGACTGTCCATTGGCCTCAAACAGGCCTGGTTTATATAGAAAAGGAGTTGGTTTCTCATCCCCAACTTCCTTCAAGAATCTGGCCTCCAAAAATGCCCAATATCCCCCAAAAATGGAGAAAATCCACTAAAAATAGCATTATTTATAGGCCCCTACACTTGGCCCTGGCTCCAGGTTCTGTGGAAAGTCATATGGCCACGGGCCTAACCATAACAACAACCCCACACACCAAAGGTAACAGCCCCGATTCTCTGGCGCGTTGATAGGCCATATGGCCACGTTCATATAACCGTTGGCCCGCGAACCGTTCAAAACTCTCGCTCGATGTGTTTAGAACCCGGGTCATATGGCATGTGACCGAACCACGCCAACCGTTCAACAAACTCGCCGACATAACGTATAACACAACCACCAACAATGGGGTGCCACGTGGCTGCCCATGACTGGGCCACATGGCACCTTTTCAACCAACCAGAACTTAACACGTGGCATCATTTGATTGGTCCACACATTTTCCACGTAAACCGCCATACTGCCAACTGTCGAACTGCCGTGCGGCCACGTCATCTGATGATGTCACCTGGTGCCATGTGTCACCCTTTCAGTGGTGACATGTGTCACCTCAATATTGGCCCAACCGTACATCCAAACGTCCATTTCTGCATGCCACATGGCACTCCCTGATGCTGCCACGTGTCCCATGTACGGACCTGCCACGTCATGCCACATGTCAAATTCTGATTAGCCCACATCATCATATGGTCTCCACATCAATGCTGACATCATCATGTGCCACGTGTCACCCTATGAGTGGTGACATGTGTCACCTCATAACTGGTCCGACCGTACGCCCAAACGGCCAAATCCGCCTGACACGTGTCGCGTCCTGGTGATGCCACATGTCCTTCCATACGGTCTGCCACATGTCGCCTCATGGTTGGCCCACATCATCTGTATGTACATGCCACGTCAGCACTGTACGGCCTGCCACGTGGCAGTACGGCCTGCCCAGTCAGCATCAAATTTTTGCCTGTTTGACTTTTCGGACAGAATGCGATATCTTCTCCATACGGACTCCATTTGACGAAGTAAATATACCACCAGAATCAGGAAGACGAGATGGACGCTATGGCATAGGTTTCGTCACATTCCGAGCACTTTCATTTTTGAGCATTTTTCAAGCCCTATCAGGCTTCTGGATCCATTTGCGGATCACTTATAACTCCCGAAGCGCGACATCCCAAGGTATAAAAAGTGTAAACATATTTTGGTCTATTAAAAAGTAATGGATTAGGAATATAACAACCATCGTAGCTTTCAGGTGACGAGACTTCTGGAATCTTCGATAAAAGTAAAAGAAAAGTAAAGACCAACTTTTGACTCAAGAATTAAGAATTAAAAAATTGAAGTGACTGAAAAAAGGCGGTTCCAACAATGTGTCTGTCATGCCAAGATTTTTCCCTTGATTTCTAAACTTGTTGGTGGAACCCTAATAGGATCTTATCTTTCTCCATGACCAACAACTAATTCGGCGTGTCTTGTATTGTGCCTCCTTCTGTCATGTGCGTAATTGGTGCTACGCGTAGACTAGGTACTAGAAATTCTAATGGCACCACTGCTTCTTGTCGATATACCTGTTTGAATGGTGTATTCACTGTCAACTTCTTGCATGTGGTCCTGTATGCCCATAATACTGCTAGTATTTTGAGATCCCAATCATCCCTGTTGACATTGCAGATCTTTGTCAGTGCATTTTCTAGGATTTTGTTAAATGCTTCTATTGTTCCATTTTCCTGTGTGTGATATGGAGTGCTCTTTTGACGGTGGACTTAAAATTATTCAGTCATAGCCTTAATAGTGATGTTAATGAAGTGAGTGCCTTGGTCATTCATCAAAATTCTTGGGTAACCAAACCTAGTGATTACTTGTTCAAATAGAAAATGTGATGTTGTTTCCATGCTGCAACCCTTCACTAGTGTTGTTTCCGCCCATCTTTTTGGGTATTCTGTCACAGTGATAATGTACCTTGCTCTTGTTCGTTTTTCTGGTAGGTTGATTGGTCCCACAAAATCGATTTCCCATTTGTCGAATACCTGCAGTGTTACTTGTGGTCGAAAAGGCATCTTGTCCCTTCTACTGGGTTTACCAACCCTCTGACAAACATCACATCTCTGGCAGTACTCTTTCGAGCCTCTATGAATGGTCGGCCACCATAGTATTTCACACAATACCTTATGAGCAATAGATTTTCTTGCGTAATGTCCTATTGTTATTTTCTCGTGGGCTTCTGCTAAAACCCTTGTTCTTTCATGTTCTAGCACATAACTTCTCAAGATGCTATTTGTGCCCATTTTATATAAGTGTCCTATGATCAATTGATAGTCTGCAACCCAAACAACCAGTTTTTTATTCTGCATGGTATTATATTCATGTGGCACAGTACCTGTACTCAAGTATTGAATGATATCTACAAAGTTTTCATCGATGATCTTGACTGAAAATAACTGTGCGTTTGGAAATTTGTCTTCTAAATTTTTAGGTTCTTCGTCATTCATGACCCTTGATAGGTGGTCAGGTATAGCATTCAACCTTCATGGCATGACTATTACTTCAAAATCAAAATCCTGAAATGGTAATAACCATCGACATATCCCCCCCCCCAACATTGGCTTGTTGACTAGGTATTTAAGGGTTGAGTGATCTGTGAACATCTTAAAATGTTTTCCCATAAGTAATGTACGAATTTCTACAGTGCGTAGACCATAGCTAGGTCTTCCCTCTCTATAGTGTTATAGTCATGCTCCGATTCTGATAGTTTTTTGCTAACAAATGCTATAGGGTGATCCAAATATCTCACTCCTAGCTGCACCAAAATAGCTCCAAGTGCTATGGATGATGCATCTACATGTACATGGAATGTCTTCTCCCAGTCTGGAGATACTAGTATTGGCGCAGTGACCATCTTTTCTTTCAACGTATCCAGACCATGTTGTCAATCTTCATTCCACTGAAACTTTGTATCTTTCCTTAACATTTTCTCCATTGGCATGGTAATCTGCATGTACCCTTTAATAAAATTTCTGTAGTATCCTGTGTGTCCTAGTTGTTGGAGTCAAAAGTCACTCCTGGATTGCGGCAGGAGAAGAGCCCAATGCCCATTAGTTTATGTCATGAATAATTTAGTGGGGTGATCAGATGGATAGAGGCTGAGGAAGATATCACTCTAACTCAAAAAACTGGGCCTGGTATGTAACAACAGAAGAGGTCTTGATCTAACTTCAATCAGTGGGTTGATTATAAAATGAGCAGATGGAAGACCTGGTAAGAGGAGTGAGCAAGACTACCTTGGGAATCATGTTATCCATAATTTTGGTCATCGTGATGATGTCATGGTGATGTTATGATGATATCAAATCAAGCTCCTCATTAAGAACTCCTTCCTGAAAAAGGTTGCACTTATCTATTTCCAAAAATTATGTTTTGAGGAATGTTCGCAGGCTGCATATATACTCTCCTGTGAGAATCCTTCATTCTCGCAGGCTGCATTCATCTGGGGTGCGAACTTCTCACACTGTAATCATTTCCAGGGTGCGAACATCTTTTTACAAAGGAAAAAGCTAAGATTCTCGACCCTTCTAGAAGGGAATCTTCTAGAAGGGTGAGTTGGTATTCGAATGGTTGTTCAGAAGTTGGCATTCCAAATTTATTGGGATCATTCTTATCCTAGCAGCTAACCTATTCTCTCCTATAAATTGATGAGAATACTCATGGAAAGGGTTAATTTGGCAAGCTTGAGAAACCTATTGGAGAATTGGTGCATGATTGTATGGAGAATTGATGCTGCAACAGATAGAGACAACAGTAAGGTCATCATAAGTAGTTGATTTTCTTCATGCATGAGCAAGTGTGTGTGTCAGAGCTAGGAGCCATTGAAAGGAGATGTACGACATCAAGGATCAGGTTGTATATTTCTCTTTCAGTTAATTCAATACATGAATATGTCCCTTTCCCATAATGATGATGTCATCTTATTACATGATTCCTTGATCACATGTATAGACTAGTTATTGAATATATTAATTTGTTTCTACTTCGATTGGTTTGTATTGTTGTGATTGGATGGCACAAGAGCATTGAAGCAGAGTGAGGAACAATAGAGATTTAAGGAGAGCGTTCATAAGGTATGTCCACCATCCATTTCTCTTAGTTCATTCAATAGTCTAGATCTAGGGAAAGAGTAGTATTCTGTCATGTTTTGTTCTAGATCCAAGTGAATCTAGGGAGATTGGTCTGTGTCTGCACTCACGAATTTATCCATTAACACATCAGGCCTTTTGACAACTTGAAGAGGAAAAACTCAGAACACAAGATCCTCTTGGTTCCGAGTTTTGGGGAACTGAAAGGTGACTTGACTGGATCTTCCAATTCCAAGTCATTCATCATTGAGAAAATACAAGAACTGATTAGAAACAATGCAACTATTACAGTGATCCAACATACATCATCCTATAATGGCGCAACTTGACTGGATCCTCCAGTTCTGAGTGGTTCTAACACAGTATAAACAAAGAGATGGAAAGAGGCTAACATTCATAAGGAAAGAAGTCTCAAGTGTCAATACATAACCATGGCAACCAGTGCTTCATCAAAACTTTACAATCGGGAGCCTAGCTCAACCATCGATACTTACAAAAATACAAAACTAGGTACATATACTCCTAAACTTTCACCCAGCAGAGGCGTCTCGGGACTTTCAAGGTGTGGCATCTCCTCAGTCAAATCTATCCTGAACTCCTTTGTCAGACGTCACCTTAAATTTGCATGGCCTTTGCAGGGGGGGTAGCTGAAACATTAAAGGCTAAAATAGCTTGTGCAGACTCCTCTAGTCAAATGAGAACTCGGCATGGATTCTTTGGATAAAACCAACATACAGGACCATCTCAGGAAAACTGCCTCCCGGAACCTCCATGCTTTGCATTTAATGAGTGAGCCGAGGTTTCAACTACCTCCATCCACCTTCATTTATTTTTATCAAGGACCAAGATCAAGGTTGAGCTGAACTGGTTTCTGGAGAACGTGGTGATCCCTTCTGCAGCTAAAATGAGCGCTTCGACCCTTTGCATAGTTTTTTCTATCACCCCCCAGGTGACCACGGGTTGTGACCCTGTTCCTATCTTCAAAGGAACTTTCGACACTTCACGTTTCGGCTATTTGAAATGCAGCGAAAGGATGAGAACCTCTTTTCTCTTGAAGTCCCGGTAGTCAAAATGATGAAATGGCTTGATCGTGCACCACGTGTCCCATTGGATGGATGACCTAGATCAACACTTGAATGAATGTGGGACCAGCTCTAGCCTGGACCCTTTTGGTGTTTTGGGCTTTGGGGATATGAAATGCAGTGAAAGGATGAGACCCTCTGTTCTCTCGAAGTCTTGGTAGCCAAAATGTCGAAATGGCTTGATCGTGCGCCACGCATCCCATTGGATGGACGACTTAAATCAACACTTGAATGAATGTGGGACCGGCTCTGGCCTGGACCCTTTCGGTGTTTTTGGCTTTGGGGATTTGAAATGCAGTGAAAGGATGAGACCCTCTATTCTCTCAAAGTCCCGGTAGCCGAAATGACGAAATGGATTGATCTTGCACCATGTGTCCCATTGGATGGATGGCCTAGATCAACACTTGAATGAATGTGGGACCGACTCTAGCCTGGACCCTTTTGACATTTTGGGCTTCAAGGATTTGAAATGCAGCAAAAGGATTAGACCCTCTGTTCTCTTGAAGCCCCGGTAGCTGAAATGTCAAAATGGCTTGATCGTGTGCCACACGTCCCATTGGATGGACAACCTCGATCAACACTTGAATGGATGTGGGACCACCTCTGGCCTGGACCCTTTCGGTTCAGGCTTGAGGGATTTGAAATGCAGCGAAAGGATGAGACCCTCTATTCTCTCGAAGTCCTAGTAGCCAAAATGTTGAAATGGCTTGATCATGCCCCACACATCCCATTGGATGGACGACCTAGATCAACACTTTAATGAATGTGGAACCACCTCTGGCCTGGACCCTTTCGTTGTTTCAGGCTTCGAGGATTTGAGATGCAGCGAAAGGATGAGACCCTTTGTTCTCTCGAAGTCTTGGTAGCCAAAATGCTGAAATGGCTTGATCGTTTCGTGATTTTGGCCATAGGAGATGAGCTCAGGCACTTGACCAGATGCAACTCAGTGGCCCAAACTTACCCGATGGTCGTTGATCTACCCCATCTGTGGATCTTCGCCATTGAAAGACAAAGTTCCCACTCGCTGGATTTTAAGCCCGAAATGGGCTTCTTCTGTGGGTTGCGCTCGACGCTCATGGCTACGACCTTTGAATAAAACACACTCAACTGGTTTTCAAATCCCACTTCTATGCATTTATACCAAGAGCCCGAAACCAGAATAAAATGCCAACTGGAAAGAATTTGTGCTAACATTAGGCTTCATGGGGGATATAGTCATCCCTGGGATGCTCTAAGAACTCATTTGCAGCTTCATTGCCTTGTTGTTGGGCTATGGAGTCATCTATTAATCCGAAAATAAATAATAAACAACTAAAAGAACAATATTTACAAAACAAGGGGCTGCCTTCGGCTCAAACAAAACATTTTTTTAGGAAATGCCCATTTACTAAGCCATTAAAAAATTCATCACCCTCCAAATCTTGCAACTTATAAGTGTTATTCGAGAATACTTCAGTGATCCTGAAGGGCCCGATCCATAGGGTCTCAAACTTATTATGTTTGCCCCTGTCTTGCTTGGGTGCATCCCACTTAAGCACCAAATCCCTGAGCTTGAATTTCTTCTTTGTGACATTTCTTTCAAAATCCTGCTTGACTTTCTGCTGATGACTATGGGCCACGTCCATCACCTGTTCCCTGATCTATTGCACCTCCACTATTTGATGAATCCTTCTGACCATATGGTCTAGCTCTCCTTCAATATCCTGGATGAATTTCGCTACAGGTAACGCGAGTTGAGTGGGAAAAATAGCCTTCGTCCCATAACCTAGTTGAAAAGGTGAGGTGCACAAGGACCTTTTCATCGTCACTCGATCAGCCCATAGAGAAAATTTGAGCTTTGAATCCCGGGCCCTCTTATTGTCCTCCAACAATATTTTGATGATCTTGATTAGGATTTTATTGGAAGACTCTGCCAGTCCATTTCCTTGAGGATAATAGGGGGTGGAGTGAATCAGTGAAATTTGTAACTGTTCACAAAACATAATAAGAGGCTTAGGCCTGAAAGAAGCAGCATTATCAGTGACAATTCTACTGGGATAGCCAAATCTGGCTACGATATCCTCCAAGAAGTCGATAATAACCTTGTCAGAAACACTCCTGGTGGGGCTCGCTTCTATCCACTTAGTGAAATAGTCTGTTGCAGTCAGGATCCATATGTGCTAGCCACTTGAAGGAGGATGAATCTCCCCAATGAAGTCCAACCCCCACTGTTGAAAAGGTGTTGACGCTACCACAAGTTTTAGTGGCAGCGAGTTGAGCTGCTACTTTCCTGAGAACCTTTGGCATTTGATACAAGCTCTAACTTCTCTGCAGACATTAGTGAATAAGGTGGGCCACTAGTACCCAGCCCTAAGAATTTTGTGAGTTTTGGTCTTACAAAAATGATTCCCTCCACAAAGGCCGCCATGGAACTCAAACATAATTTTTTTGGCTTCCTGTGGGCTTAGACACCTCAGCAACACCCCTAGGGGGTCTCTCCAGTACAAGACTTGGTCAATGAGGCAATACCTTATTGTCTTGAGCTTTAAATATCTTTCCTTACTTTTACCCATTCCATCAAGAGGCTTTAGTTCTTGCAAAAAGTACAAAATGTCTTGGTACTAGGTGAATTCTGCTAGTGATGAGTCGTCATGAGAGATTTTGCTAGATGACTCGACTAGCTGATTTTCTGAGCAAGTATTTATGAAGCTAACCCCCAAATCCCTATAATTGGATTCAACCAATATCTTGTCTAAACCCTTCCCTTTAACCATCTTGGTGGGCTTTATCTCTAGGTCAAACTCCAAAATCTTGGTGATCCATTTACCTCTTCTTCCATCTATGTCAGGCTGTATAAGGATATCTTTCACAGATGTTGAAGGAACGTATGCAGTCACTTTTGAGTGCAAGACATAGAATCTGAAAGCTTTGAGATATTTCACTAAGGCATAAGCTTGTTTTTCCATGATTTCATACCTGATCTCCGCATATCTTAATGCCTTGCTGAAGAAATAAATGGGTTTCTCCCGACCTTCCTCATTTTTTTGCAACAAGACCGATGCTACTGTATCAAAAGAAGCGAACGAAAAAATTAGAAAATCCTTGGAATAGTTAGGACTAATCAGCATAGGTGCCTCATTCAATGCCCTTTTTATTTGGATGAAATATTCCTTGGGATCAACAATCCATTTTACTTCATTTCCTTTCCTGAGCATGACTATGATGTGTTTCACCAATTCAGTAAAATTTGAGACGAATCTCCTCAAAAAATTAATCTTCCCGAAAAAGGCATGAACTTCCTTCCTAGATATGGGAAGTGACAGGGTATGAATTGCCTCTACCCTATTGGGATCAATCCTCACTCCCTCTGCTGATACTATATGGCCTAACAACTTACCCTCCTTCATAGAAAAAATAGACTTCTTGGGATCTAAAGAGAGCCCAAAATTCCGGCATTTCAGGAAAACCTTCCTTAGGTGACAACAGTGCTCCATATCAGACCTGGAGAAGACTGTGATGTCATCTAGATAGATCACCACAAACTGTTCTTTCTCTCCTATGAAGTCCATATCCATAGCTTGTTGAAAAGTTTCTCCTGCATTCATAAGTCCAAATGGCATCATGGCATACATGAATGTCCCCCAGGGAGTGGTGAAGGCCATATTCTCTCTGTCCTTGGGCATGACTGATATCTGATTATWCCCAGAGAAACCATCAACCATGGATATCCTGGATGCACCAGTTACCCTCTGCAATATGTGTTCCATGTTGGGAAAGGGATAATTGTCTTTCTTTGAGCTCCTGTTGAGGTTTATGAAGTCAACACAGAGCCTGATTTCCCCACTTTTTCTTCCTCACCAGGACCAAATTGGCCACCCACTTAGAATATCTCAAGGGAACAATAATTTGGGCATCTAACAATTTCTTTACTGCTCTCTCCATGACAGGAAGCAACATGGGATCTATCTACCTTAACTTATGCTTAAATGGTTTATCCTCCTCCTTCAGTGGGATCTTGTGTTCAATGACAGACGTGTCATATGTCTTGAGGTCTTCATAAGTCCATGCGAACACATCAAAAAATTCTCTTAATATCTTAGTATATTTATCCCTCTATTCTCTGGTCAAACTGCTCGACAACTTGACCAACTTAGGCTCCTCCTATGTGCCAATGTTGCACTCATCCAAATCGGCATATTCATTCGAAAATTCACCCTTTACTGCCACATCATTACCATCGAACAATCTTTCTGAAGGGACTAGTCCCTTTGGAATGTAATTGCTAGGTAGTTGAATAATCTGGTGACTAGCAAGTTTATTTAAAAATACCTCAGGGCAGGGGTGACCTTCAAGGTCAGGGTCGTGATCAATGTGGAACGCAGAAAATTCATTGACAGCCTGCAGAAAATTCTTGATTTTAATATCGTCTTTGAATACCTTCCAATGTATGACATTGTCCAATACAACTGGCCTATATTTTATCTCAACATCATATTTTCTCCTAGGCGACAGAGGGATCCTGAACAAACTCGCCAAAACGGCTAAGGAATCAGCCAAAAAAAATTTCTCCCTTGGAATAAAAGAGATGTTGAAAGCTAAGAAGGAATTGTCAATCAAGTCCCACACCTCATT
This sequence comes from Picea mariana, assembly GCA_032191745.1. Classification (NCBI taxonomy): domain Eukaryota; kingdom Viridiplantae; phylum Streptophyta; class Pinopsida; order Pinales; family Pinaceae; genus Picea; species Picea mariana. The sequence continues at coordinate 195,769 of JASDQU010010014.1, read as the reverse complement.
TCTATAGCTCCTGATCCGAGAATGCTTGGCCCGCTAAGTGTTTCTGACTTGTTGAATAATCATCTCAGCATCTCTGAACACTGTTATCTCCTCTATCCCCATCTCCTTTGTGGACCTTAAACCCAGAACCAGAGCTTCATATTCTGCCATATTATTGGTGGCTTCAAATTCTAGCTTGTATGTTAGGGACATGGTTTCCTGACAAGGTGACACCAACACCACTCCAGCGCCAGTGCCTTCGCTATAAGAAGCCCCGTCGAAAAAAATCTTCCAAACAGAGGTGGTTGGAGGAGGCATCTCAGGATTAAAAGGGGGTTGCCTTCTGATTTGAAAAGGGACTTAAGGAGAAACAGTTAGCTGCAACAAACTAGATCCCAAATTAGTGTCTAGTGCAAAGATAGGGTGATTGGTGGGATTTGCCTCATCACTAACAATGTAGGCCAGCTGGGCTTCTCTGTACAACCTTCTGTGTTCCCCTCCAAAGACTAGAATGGTAGCATATGTGAGATCCATTTGTAATGTTCCTTCAAGATTTTTAATCCAAGATCTTGACAGCAGCATGTCGAACTTGGGAGGAACATCGACTACTACAATGTCCATGACCACACTTTTCATTGGCAGCTGAAAAAAAGACACGACCAAGTCTTTGATGACTCCAAGGCATTGCACCCTCCTTGAATTAAAAGAATATAAATCATGGTAAGCCTTTGTCACCTCCAGTCCCAATTCTTCCATGACTTTTTTGGGCATAAGGTTGTGGGAAGCCCTTGAATCCATGAGGCAATTATGCAACACCTTATCATGTATGTTCAGGGATGTGTAAAAGGGAGGGGATGAATCAACTCTGTCTTCTACTATGGGACCTAGGAAAACTACTGGATTTTAATCTTGAAGGTTTATTGAGTCTGTGGAAGGCTAGGGGGGCTCGGATTGTAGCACCTTAGAGAGGGACCTTTTGAAATCTTCATTTTTAACTAGTTCTGAGAAGGGTATACAAATTCGGATCTTCTGAATCTCATGCTCAAAACTAAAAGAGGAGAGGGGATTAGGAGGTTCCCTTACCTTGGAGACAGTTTCTTTGGCTACTGACGAAGTGTTCTGAGTTTTCTTTACTTTAGTAGTTATCGTTGCAGCTTTAGCAGGCCTTTCTTCTATGAGGGGATGATCCTGGCAGTCAAAAGTATCATATTTCTTCTTTGACCAGAGATGGTATCTGTTAGGGGCGTTGTTGGCCTTCTCCCCTTTACCCAAATCATTGATTTGGATTCTCATAAGGGATTATTCATATGCATATTGAGTCAAATGGGGAAAAGGGGAGGTGTCTTCAATGCAGTGAATTTCAGGGTCGAGTTCTTCTATCTCCTCTCCTTCCTCATGAGCAACTATGCTATTTTGGAGAGGGGTTTGAATCCTATGATCATATCTATCTCTGCTCCTTTGTTCCCTTGGGGAGGCCTATGGCACATTATTACCAGGCCTCCTAAAACCTATGTTATCAGTATTCTGGGGATTTCTATACACAGGCTTCCCCTCTAATTCCCACCTTTCCATCCAAGCTGAAAGAGATTTCAACACTTTAGTTACCTCATCCGTCTGAGGAGGAAGGGGAGATGAATGAGATGAGGAGGCTTCACCTCTCCTCCTGGGTATGTCTCTGTCGGCCTGAGTCGGTCAAGAACCAATATATTACACTCTACTTCTATGGTCGCGTCCTATATGTGCGCCAGAGTGGTGGCTCTCCTTTCCCTCAATAGGATGTAGAAATAAGGATCAAAAGCACTAGCATAAGTGATTTTTGTAGAGGCTTATGAGGGCTTAATCTTAGCGGGGATTTTATTGTACAATTTGTTAAATATTTTGGAGAAGTCAGAAACAGACTCTCCTTCCTTTCTCTTCAAAGATCCAAACTTTGTCATGTAATATATGAATTCATTTTTGTCTCCCCACTGTCTCAAAAAGGCATTATCCAAGGCCTCGATCCCATTAATAGATCTAGGAGGCAAGGCCCTAAACCATTTTCTAGCCTCACCCTCAAGGCTATGGACGAAAATCCTCATCCACACATCTGTATGCATGATGATATGGTCATTTGTAAAACTGTATAAGGCTTCAAGGTGTTCTTCTATAGTTATGTCCCCTTCACCTATAAACTTGCACAACTGCTTGAGGTAGCCATTTGCTGGAAGGGCATTGAGAGGCTGGGGTAGAAAAAGGGGAGCATACCTAGTGGATATAATATCCCCCATTCTGGTCATGGGGGGATTTTCTACTACCATAGGGATATTAGGTGGAGGAGAAATCATAGGGGAAGGAGCTTGAACCAGGGACACTAGAAATAGGCTTACATAGGTAAGGTAAGTGACAAGGATTTCTCCCTCTAGTCCAAAATCAGGAGGAGACAACTCGACAGGAACACTTCTGAATTAAGGAAATGGGAGGTTTTGGAAAAAGGTATGTTACAAAGATGAGGAGAAGAAAAATGATTTTCTACAGAAGGAGACAGAAAAATACCCGGTTTGGTGGTGGAAGTTTCTCCTTGGTAGACCTATCCTCTTTTGAAATTCACTTATGGCTCAGCATCAGGCGTAGCTAGAGGAAGCTATGGATGGGACCACATGTGTCTACCTCTAAAAGCCATAATTAAAATGGTAGTTTTTCCATAGTGGAGTCATCACAATGGAGTCGCCAGGTGCACAGTAGCCATCTTCAAAGGTTCTGATGCCTGATGCACCTTCAGAATCAGAGGCTCGATGTCGTTCAATCTCAGGGAAAATTTTCAACTTCATCCCCGACAACTGTGCCATAAATGTTGGAGTCGGAAGTCACTCGTGGATTGCCGCGGGAGCAGACCCCAACTCCCATCAGTTTTTGTCATGAATAATTTAATGGGGTGATCGAATGGATAGAGGCCCAGGAAGATATCGCTCTAACTCAGAAAACTGGGCCTGGTATGTAACAACAGAAGAGGTCTTGATCTAAATTTAGTCAATGGGTTGATTATAAAATGAGTAGATGGAAGGATTGGTAAGAGGAGTGAGAAAGACTACCTTGGGCATCAGGCCTTTCGATAGCTTGAAGAGGAAAAACTCAAAACACAATATCCTCTTGGTTCAGAGTTTCGGAGAACTGAAAGGTGACTTGACTGGATCTTCCAATTCCAAGTCATTCAGCATTGAGAAAATACAAGAACTAATTAGAAACAATGCAACTATTACAGTGATCCAACATACATCATCCTATAATAGCGCAACTTGACTGGATCCTCCAATTCCGAGTGGTTCTAACACAATATAAATAGAGAGATGGAAAGAGGCTAACATTCATAAGGAAATAAGTCTCAAGTGCCAATACATAACTAGGAAAACCAGTGCTTCATCAAAACTTTACATTCGGGAGCCTAGCTCAACCATCGATACTTACAAAAATACAAAACTAAGTACATATACTCCAAAACTTTCACCCAGTAGAGGCATCTCGGGACTTTCAAGGTGTGGCGTCTCCTCAGTCAAATATGGCCTAAAATCCTTTGTCAGACGTCACCTTAACTTTGCATGGCCTTTGTAGGGGGGGTAGATGAAACATTAAAGGCTAAAATAGCGTGTGCAGACTCCTTTGGTTAGACAAGAACTTGGCATGGCTTATTTGGAGAAAACTAGCATACAAGACCATCTTGGGCAGACTGCCTGCCAGAACCTCCATGCTTTGCATTTAATGAGTGAGCTGAGGTTTCAACTACCTCCATCCACCTTCATTTATTTTTAGAAAGGACCAATATTGAGGTCGAGCTGAACTGGTCTCTGGAGAACGTGGTGATACCTTCTACATCTAAACCTGACGCTTTGGCCCTTTGCACAGTTCTTTCTATCACCCTCTAGGTGACCACAAGTTGTGACCCTGTTCCTATCTTCAAAGGTTCTTTCAGCATTTCAAATTTTGATGACTTGTAATGTAGCGAAAGGATGAGACCCTATGTTCTCTCAAAGTCCCAGTAGCTGAGATGCTAAAATGGCTTGATTGTGCGCCACACATCCCATTGGATGGACAACCTAGATCTGCCTCTAGCCTGGACCCTTTTGGCGTTTCGAGCTTTGGGGATTTGAAATTCAGAGAAAGGATGAAACCCTCTATTTTCTCAAAGTCCCGGTAGATGAAATGATGAAATGGCTTGATCGTGCGCCATGTGTCCCATTGGATGTATGGCCTAGATCAACACTTGAATGAATGTGGGAATGCCTCTAGCTTGGACCCTTTCGGTGTTTTGGGCTTCAAGGATTTTAAATGTAGCGAAAGGATTAGACCCTCTCTTCTCTTAAAGCCCCGGTATATGAAATGTCGAAATGGCTTGATCGTGTGGCACACGTCCCATTGGATGGACGACCTCGATCAACACTTGAATGGATGTGGGACTACCTCTGGCCTAGAACCTTTCAGTTCAGGCTTTGGGGATTTGAAATGCAGCGAAAGGATGAGACCCTCTATTCTCTCGAAGTCCTGGTAGCCAAAATGTTGAAATGGATTGATCATGCCCCACACGTCCCATTGGATGGACGGCCTAGATCAACACTTGAATGAATGTGGGACCGCCTTTGGCCTAGACCCTTTCATCATTTTGGGCTTCGAGGATTTGAGATGCATTGAAAGGATGAGACCTGTTATCGTACAGTTTGTAGGAGAGGTTTAGGTAGCTTGAAATCAAGGCTCAAACTGGCATAACAGGAACTTCCCCACCCATTGTCACCTCGATGGGGACCTCTTTCTATTTAGGGTGGCTAATCCCAAGGGAGACGTCCCTAGTAATCTGGGGTTCTGAAGGAGAAGGATCAAAGGTTTAAGGCTTCAAAGGTTAAGGTAAGCTTTCCCTTCACAGATTACTGCCAAAATGATAGTCAAGGAGAAGATCTTCCACTGAATGGCACCTGTTTGCGAGACAAGGAAAATAAAACTAAAAGAATGTGCTGCAGTGGTTAGTACTTCAAAGTATTAATGACTATCTTTAGTACATGTGAGCAATATGTAATTATTGACGAAGTCAATGATTTCAAATAAAGACTTATACTTTACATCACTTCTTCAATAAATACACAAGAGATATTGGCATTTAATGTATAAAATCAATCTTTATTATATCACAATGCAATAAATATTCTCATACACCAATATTGTTGCTGCGTCACTATTACAATTTAGGGTGACGTCAACCCTAGTATTAGGTCAATTTTTGAAGACAATGAGAGGAACGTTTTGTCAAACAAGCTTATGAAAATAATCAGCAACTCAAAGCCTATCAAAAAAGGGTGACAATGTCAAAACGTTTTAAGGCCAAACAAGGGTTTTAACAAGTATGACGTCACCTATATTGTTGCTGGTTAGGGTTAGGTTAGCTAGTCAAAGAGGTGAAAGTTTTGCCAAATTAACCAATGAAATTGCTTAAAACCTCTATGGCTATCAAGGGATGAGTCAGCTGCAACTTTTACTCCAAACAGAAGTTCAAATAAGGCAAGACGTCATCAGCAATTAGGGTTAGTCTAGATGCTAGGGTTAGTTAGGGTTTCAAATTTAAAGAGTTTGAAAGAGTTGTTTTAGCACAAAAATCTCAATGTTGTACTCTTAGACTAGTGCCTTGGGTTAATGGAGTCAAGTGGAGAAAGGCTAATGGCTTGGAAGGACTTAAACCTAAGGACGAGAGGGTTAGGTTTAATGGTGCTGCTATGGCAGGGCTAACAAATCAAAACCCTAAGGGGAGGAGGCTCATTTCGGTGTAGCTAAAGCTAGGCCTCATGCTCCTCCCTCTTTCCTTAACACCCTTTGGCAAAAACGACTACCTTCAAACTATAAGTCTAGGGCTGAAAAAAGTTGCTTGGGGACAACGCTTTTCAAACCCTAAGGTCAAAACCCTAGGTGTAAACTAAATTAGGCCTAGGACGTCTTCCTCCTTCAACTTATAATTCAAATCTAACTCAGAAAAAAGAATGGCTAGTGTAGCTATGGCTAGGCTAAACCTTCTTTAATCAATGGCTATCAAGATTTTATCATGGGGACATGAAGCAACAACCTACTTGTGTGATTTCTCCCTAGGGTTTCAATGATTAAGCAAATACTAACAATGTAACCATACAAGTAAGCAATTCTACCTACAACCATTCAATAAAGAAGTTTTGTATGCAAAATATACTTACAAATCAATGAAGAGCATAATCAAACCCTAGTTGTAACACCTTCCAATGATAAAAGGCACCATGCATATGCCAAAGATAATCCTCCAAGTGTAGTGCATCAACTCCAAAAGACAAGAATAACCAAGACAAGAGCTAAAAGAGTATCTCTCACAGGAGAGCAAGTTGTGTTATGTTCAAATGCGGCTAAAACGTCCTCAATTTATATCATCTATATGACCTTTAATTAACAAATAGGTCATTAAAAACAGCCGACAAGGCTGACCTAACAATATTTCATTATTTGTCACTTAAAATGCTAAAAATGTCAAAATAGAGCTAAAATGGGAGACGTCAGGCCCCTCTGAGGGAGACGTTGGCCCTTTTTGGGCATGATCAACATCCAAGAGGAAAAAAATTGGCCCCTTTGGGCCTCCTGCAAGCTGCCACACATGCCATAAGGTCCAAACACACTGCCACATCCTCCAGGAAACGTCCAGCCTGCATTGGTGGCGTCCTATCCATCAAAGACATCATACCACCTGCAGGGGTTGATCCCCCATAAGTCAATCTCTGCCAAAGCGTCCTGATGAGGGTGTCCTCTTCTTCTCCATGCAAGGGCTCTTCATCACTCTGTCCTGCCTCTTCCATCCCAGCAACCATCTGATGGGCTCTTCAGCCCCATGGAGGTCCGAGCTAATCATCTCCCCATGTGCATCGATCCTCTGGTAACTGTCTGCCGGGTATGGTCCTGCGTATCAAAGACTACGCCCTCCATGGGCTCATCAGTCCTAGACATCATAGCAATGTAAATCACATTTCATCATTAAAGTTATCAGATATATGCATGAAATCCCTATCATATCATCTAAG
>JASDQU010010014.1:99660-164725 GCA_032191745.1 Picea mariana | reverse complement strand
AGATCTTTCTATTTAGGGTGGCTAATCCCAAGGGAGACATCCCTAGTAATCTAGGGTTCTGAAGGAGAAGGATCAAATGTTTAAGGCTTCAAAGGTTAAGGTAAGCTTTCCCTTCACAGATTACTGCCAAAATGATAGTCAAGGAGAAGATCTTCCACTGAATGGCACCTATTTGCGAGACAAGGAAAATAAAACTAAAAGAATGTGCTGCAGTGGTTAGTACTTCAAAGTATTAATGACTATCTTTAGTACATGTGAGTAATATGTAATTATTGACGAAGTCAATGATTGCAAATAAAGACTTATACTTTACGTCACTTCTTCAATAAATACACAAGAGATATTGGCATTTAATGTATAAAATCAATCTTTATTATATCACAATGCAATAAATATGCTCATACACCAATATTGTTGCTGCGTCACTATTACAGATTGAGGGTGAAGTCATCCCTAGTATTAGGTCAATTTTTGAAGACAATGAGAGGAACGTTTTGTCAAACAAGCTTATGAAAATAATCAGAAACTCAAAGCCTATCAAAAACGGGTTACAATGTCAAAATGTTTTAAGGCCAAACAAGGGTTTTAACAAGTATGACATCACCTATATTGTTGCTGGTTAGGGTCAGGTTAGCTAGTCAAAGAGGTGAAAGTTTTGCCAAATTAACCAATGAAATTTCTTAAAACCTCTATGGCTATCGAGGGATGAGTCAGCCGCAACTTTTAGTCCAAACAGAATTTCAAATAAGGCAAGACGTCATCAATAATTAGGGTTAGTCTAGACGCTAGGGTTAGTTAGGGTTTCAAATTTAAAGAGTTTGAAAGAGTTGTTTTAGCACAAAAAGCTCAATGTTGTAGTCTTAGACTAGTGCCTTGGGTTAATGGAGTCAAGTGGAGAAAGGCTAATGGCTTGGAAGGACTTAAACCTAATGACGGGAGGGTTAGGTTCAATGGTGCTGCTATGGCAGGGCCACCAAATCAAAACCCTAAGGGGAGGAGGCTCATTCCGGTGTAGCTAAAGCTAGGCCTCATGCTCCTCCCTCTTTCCTTAAGAATCTTTGGCAAAAACGGCTAGCTTCAAACTATAAGTCTAGGGATGAAAAGTGTTGCTTGGGGACAAGGCTTCTCAAACCCTAAGTTCAAAACCCTAGGTGTAAACTAAATTAGGCCTAGGATGTCTTCCTCCTTCAACTTATAATTCAAATCTAACTTAGAAAAAAGAATGGCTAGTGTAGCTATGGCTAGGCTAAACCTTCTTTAATCAATGGCTATCAAGATTTTATCATGGGGACATGAAGAAACAACCTACTTGTGTGATTGCTCCCTAGGGTTTTAGTGATTAAGAAAATACTAACAACGTAACCATACAAGTAAGCAATTCTACCTACAACCATTCCATAAAGAAGTTTTGCATGCAAAATATACTTACAAATCAATGAAGAGCATAATCAAACCCTAGTTGTAGCACCTTCCAATGATAAAAAGAACCATGCATATGCCAAAGATAATCCTCCAAGTGTAGCGCCTCAACTCCAAGAGACAAGAATAACCAAGACAGGAGCTAAAAGAGTATCTCTCACAAGAGAGCAAGTTGTGTTATGTTCAAATGAGGCTAAAACGTCCTCAATTTATATCATCTCTATGACCTTTAATTAACAAATAGGTCATTAAAAATAGCTGACAAGGCTGACCTAACAATATTTCATTATTTGTCACTTAAAATGCTAAAAATGTCAAAATAGAGCTAAAATGGGAGACGTCAGGCCCCTCTGAGGGAGACATTGGTCCTTTTTGGGCATGATCAGCATCCAAGAGGAAAAACGTTGGCCCCTATGGGCCTCCTACAAGCTGCCACACGTGCCACAAGGTCCGAACACACTGCCACATCTTCCAGGAAACGTCCAGCCTGCCCTGGTAGTGTCATGTCCATCAAAGCCATCATACCACCTGCAGGGGCTGATCCCCCATAGGTCAATCTACACCAAAGCATCCTGATGAGGGTGTCCTCTTCTTCTCCATGCAAGGGATCTTCATCACTCTTTCCTGCCTCTGCCATCCCAACAACCATCTGATGGGCTCTTCAGCCCCATGGAGGTCCGAGCTAATCATCTCCTCATGTGCACCGATCCTCTGGTACCTGTCCGCCGGGTATGATCCTGCGCATCAAAGAGTACGCCCTTAATGGGCTCATCAGTCCTAGACATCATAGCAATGTAAATCACATTTCATCATTAAATTTATCAGATATATGCATGAAATACCTATCATATCATCTAAGAGCTCAAATATATTACACAGATCTACTATACAAAGCTAAGGAAACCAACAGAACAACCTATTGGGCTAATACCCACAAGAGATGGAAAGTTTCCTCAAAGGATTATTCAAGCCATGTTTAATGAGGTGATATGGTTTTAGGGATGTCCAGTCATAGTAAGACCAAGGGGTGGTGTTGTCTGTGGGTGCCTTTGTAGGAGGCGAGCTGTACCCGTCACGGATGCATTTGTTCCAAGCCCTTTTATTGCCTTATCTTTCTTTTATTGATTTTTCTTTCTTTTTTACTACAAGGTCTGACCAGAGGACACTGCCTTGGCTTGGTGGCCAGAGCTGACAACGTTACCCACTAGTATCTTCGCAGAAACGAGAAGGCTAGCTCGTGATGAGACCTCCCATCCTCTTGGTTAGGTCTTGCATTTATTTATTTTATCATTCTTCTTAGGGTCCCTTAGTTTCTTATCAAGAGGCCTTTTATTACCTTCTCGGGGATCCCCTAGGCGAAGCATCTCTAGGTTTTATTTCCTATGGCTTTTATCTTTTACCAGCTGCTTTTACCCCCTGGGCCTTTAGCCCCTTCTTCCCACAAGAAAAAGTGTACCCTGAGAGGTCATCCTAATGGCCAGACTAGGGGAATGGGATGGATGAGCGGGGTATAAGATGTAGAAGTGATAATATGGTGGGAGTGGACGATGGCTCTGCAAATCCCCCTTGGTGGTTAACCAAAACCCATGAATACTAGCTTGCTAAGCAACCCCATCAATCACCCCAACAATGGTCAAGTGGATTAGTGTAAGATCCAAGCAGTCATCAGAAATGAAAGGAACCTAATGCATATATAAGAAGGTTATAATAATCAAATATGACACATCCCATGATACCTCAGACCAATTATCTCATGGAGCAAGAGTCCTCTCTGATGCAAGCCCAGGCCGGTGGTGATGGATGCTGCTACTGCTAACAGGACAAGTCTGGCTGAGAAGAGGAAAGATGGGCCCTCCATGGCCATGCTCAAGTCACTATTGCTCTCGGTACTCCATGTCTAGGACCATGTGGGCCTCGAGACATGATCTCCTAGTTATCCCTAGATATCGGGGATAACATCTGGCTCCAACTCGTGGACATGTGCTAACTGTAGAGCGCATGAGAACCTCAACAATCTCTGGCGTAGACCTGTAACCTACTCACACTTGACAAGAAAGCATCAACGACAAAAGGTGGGGTGGTATTTCCACCCCACAACATAATAAATGTGCATATAAGGCAATCATAAATGTAAATAAAAATTAAAGTACTTACCTGTACTTACCTGTTGGCTACAGGTTGGTGTAATCAAACAACCAATGAATCCAATTCAGCAACGCTCCTTGATACCTACCTTTGTGCTTCATCATAAACCAAAACAGTGATACATCAAGCACAAAAATGTCATGAGTTAGAACATACATCATATCATCAGAAAATTTAGAATCTAACTCATGGAGGCGGGTGGGAGGGATAAAATCTCGCCAAGCCCATCTCTGAGAAAAGCACTCAATCCTATCCAAGAACGGGTCATGAAAAGTACAAGGTTCAGAAAACTGACTCAAAAGGCCTGTAAACTGGTTACCTAGGACATCCTCATGCTCTAAAGTCAAGGAGAGAATTGACAAAGGTTTAGTAGATGGCTGGAAAATCATCAAGAGAAGGTTGAAAAACTGATCGAAAATAGCATTACCCAACCAAAGTTTGGAGTCTAGGGTTTGCCCAGAAGGAAATTCAACATAAAAAAGATACCTCCCAACTACACCTTTAATGGAAAAGCAAGGCAAAGTAATAATAGGTGGTTTGGGCAAAAAGTCATGAGAAAACTTCTTCAGGCAAACAATGTCTTTACTTGTATCAAAAACTGAGCACAGCGGTGGTAGGCAATCATCTTCATGAAAAGAGTCCAAAAGCTCAGTAGGCTACTCATCAAACATCTCAAGGTAAGACTGAAAATCATCCGAAAAATAAGGTACCAGGTCATCCTTGGTGTTTTGAAAGCTACAAGTAAAAAATTCATCTCCTTTTTTCCATTGGTCATTAGTAATATGATATGGTAATTGCAAGGGAAATGTCAGAAGATGATCCTTTGTGTCATAGATGGGATCTGTATCATAACCAACTATATCCCACCTTTGTCTCCGAACATGTATGAACTCATCGAAATCATCTATGTCAGTATCAGTATCATAACATGCGGGATTTGCAAGATTTGAAAATTCATACTCCTCTTCCTTTTCATCACAAGGTAAAGCATCATGAACATTTAGGATAGGAGGGTAACTCACTATTTCTTCTTGTGCAGGCACTTCGAGGAGCTCGATGTTCTCGGCATGTGTCATTGCTTCATCCTCATGGACTGCTTCTTTATCTTCAATTGCGGAGCAAGGGACTTCCACTTCGTCCAAGGCTTCCATTTCCTCCTCACTCTCTGAATCATGAAATAAGGTGTCATTGGAATCCATAGAAGAAAAGAAACTAACCTCATCTTCCTTTTGTTGTGCAGGAGAGAAGGGCTCTTGGATTGCTTCATCAGAGGGAGGAACACACATTGATACTTCACTATTTTGCTCAGATTCTGTCTCCTCGGTCATGTCTTCCATTGTCTCATGTTGAATGATGGTTTGCTTCCCTTCTTCTTGGAAATCATCAGTGTTTTCATGGGAATACAAACTTTACATAGTAAGAGTACCTGACGTGAAAAGGTCCTTCATCCCTGATAAGAAGATATTATGTTTAATTTATTTAGCCATGCCATATGCTTCATCAAGCATCTTTGGGGTCCTTTTATGGAGGGGAAAACCTAGGTGTGCCAAGATCGCATGGGTATAGTGATGGACAACATACTCTCTTTCAGGGCGATGGATTTCCGGAATCTGATATAGAGTGCACTCAAACCTACTCTGGAAGTCAAATAGGGTTTCATTCTCCCTTTGTTTTATATCTTCAAATTTTTTCAGAAGTATTGGAATATCCTCTGATTTAATGCCCCATTCTTCAAGAAAGACTTCTTCAAACTGGTCCATAGAGGTGATGTTGGCATTAGGAAGGCTATCATACCACTTCTTAGCATTTCCATGAAGAGTGTGTGAAAAAAGTTTCATTACCACATCTTCAGCTTCATAAGCGACAGGGTGAAGCATAAAGTAAGAATAAAAGTCATTCATATGAAAGTCAACTCTTTCCCCATTTCTACTAGTGAATCCAGGGAGCCATCTTTTCTTTGATATCGGGGGAATTTGTCTTGGGTATCCTGGGATTTTTCTCATGTCTAAAGGTTTATAGCTCCCGGGATCCCATTGTGAAGTCATTGTTGGTTTCTTCATCAGTGGAGTCGCCAGATAGTTTCCTTGAAACTACCAAAGAATAGGGGGGAAAAGGTAGTGGAGTCGCCAGGTAAGCTTACAAGGAAGGCTTACCAAAGATTTGTTGTTGAGGAAGGTAGACTTAGTGTTCCCCAGCAACGGAGCCAAAATGTTATCGCATAGTTTGTAGGAGAGGTTTAGGTATCTTGAAATCAAGGCTCAAACTGGCGTAACAAGAACTTCCCCACCCACTGTCACCTCAATGGGGAGCTCTTTCTATTTAGGGTGGCTAATCCCAAGGGAGACGTCCCTAGTAATCTGGGGTTCTAAAGGATAAGGATCAAAGGTTTAAGGCTTCAAAGGTTAAGGTAAGCTTTCCCTTCACAGATTACTACCAAAATGATAGTCAAGGAGAAGATCTTCCACTGAATGGCACCTGTTTGCGAGACAAGGCAAATAAAACTAAAAGAATGTGCTGCAGTGGTTAGTACTTCAAAGTATTAATGACTATCTTTAGTACATGTGAGCAATATGTAATTATTGACGAAGTCAATGGTTGAAAATAAAGACTTATACTTTATGTCACTTCTTCAATAAATACACAAGAGATATTGGCATTTAATGTATAAAATCAATCTTTATTATATCACAATGCAATAAATATGCTCATACACCAATATTGTTGTTGCGTCACTATTACAGATTTAGGGTGATGTCAGCCCTAGTATTAGGTCAATTTTTGAAGACAATGAGAGGAACGTTTTTTCAAACAAGCTTATGAAAATAATCAGCAACTCAAAGCCTATCAAAAAACGGTGACAATGTCAAAACGTTTTAAGGCCAAACAAGGGTTTTAACAAGTATGACGTCACCTATATTGTTGTTGGTTAGGGTTAGGTTATCTAGTCAAAGAGGTGAATGTTTTGCCAAATTAACCAATGAAATTGCTTAAAACCTCTATGTCTATCAAGGGATGAGTCATCTGCAACTTTTAGTCCAAACAGAAGTTCAAATAAGGAAAGACGTCATCAACAATTAGGGTTAGTCTAGACGCTAGGGTTATTTAGGGTTTCAAATTTAAAGAGTTTGAAAGAGTTGTTTTAGCACAAAAAGCTCAACATTGTACTCTTAGACTAGTGCCTTGGGTTAATGGAGTCAAGTGGAGAAAGGCTAATGGCTTGCAAGGACTTAAACCTAAGGACGGGAGGGTTAGGTTTAATGGTGCTGCTATGGCAAGGCCACCAAATCAAAAACCTAAGGGGAGGAGGCTCATTCCGGTGTAGCTAAAGCTAGGCCTCATGCTCCTCCCTCTTTCCTTAAGACTCTTTGGCAAAAATAGCTAGCTTAAAACTATAAGTATAGGGCTGAAAAGTTTTTCTTGGGAACAAGGCTTTTCAAACCCTAAGGTCAAAACCCTAGGTGTAAACTAAATTAGGCCTAGGACGCCTTCCTCCTTCAACTTATAATTCAAATCTAACTCAGAAAAAATAATGGCTAGTGTAGCTATGGCTAGGCTAAACCTTCTTTAATCAATGGCTATCAAGCTCTTATCATGGGGACATGAAGCAAAAACCTACTTGTGTGATTGCTCCCTAGGATTTTAGTGATTAAGCAAATACTAACAATGTAACCATACAAGTAAGCAATTCTACCTACAACCATTCAATAAAGAAGTTTTGCATGCAAAATATACTTACAAATCAATGAAGACCATAATCAAACCCTAGTTGTAACACCTTCCAATGATAAAAAGCACCATGCATATGCCAAAGATAATCCTCCAAGTGTAGTGCCTCAACTCCAAAAAACAATAATAACCAAGACAAGAGCTAAAAGAGTATCTCTCACAAGAGAGCAAGTTGTGTTATGTTCAAATGAGGCTAAAACGTTCTCAATTTATATCATCTCTATGACCTTTAATTAACAAATAGGTCATTAAAAACAACCGACAAGGATGACCTAACAATATTTCATTATTTGTCACTTAAAATGCTAAAAATGTCAAAATAGAGCTAAAATGGGAGACGTCAGGCCCCTCTGAGGGAGATGTTGGCCCTTTTTGGGCATGATCAGCATCCAAGAGGCAAAACGTTGGCCTCTCTGGGCCTCCTGCAAGCTGCGACACGTGCCACAAGGTCCAAACACACTACCAAATCCTCCAGGAAATGTCCAGCCTGCCCTGGTGGTGTCCTGTCCATCAAAGCCATCATACCACCTGCAGGGGCTCATCCCCCATAGGTCAATCTATGCCAAAGCATCCTGATGAGGGTGTCCTCTTCTTCTCCATGCAAGGGCTCATCATCACTCTGTCCTGCCTCTGCCATACTAGCAACCATATGATGGGCTCTTCAGCCCCATGGAGGTCCGACCTAATCATCTCCCCATGTGCACCGATCCTCTGGTACCTGTCCGCCGGGTATGGTCCTGCGCATCAAAGACTACGCCCTCTATGGGCTCATCAGTCCTAGACATCATGGCAATGTAAATCACATTTCATCATTAAAGTTATCATATATATGCATAAAATCCCTATCATATCATCTAAGAGCTCAAAGATATTACACAGATCTACTATACAAAGCTAAGGAAACCAACAGAACAACCTATTGGGCTAATACCCACAAGAGATGGAAATTTTCCTCAAAGGATTATTCAAGCCATGTTTAATGAGGTGATATGGTTTTAGGGATGTCCAGTCATAGTAATACCAAGGGCTGGTGTTGTCTGTGGGTGCCTTTGTAGGAGGCGAGCTGTACCCGTCACAGATGCATTTTTTCCAAGCCCTTTTATTGCCTTATCTTTCTTTTATTGCTTTTTCTTTCTTTTTTACTACAAGGTCTGACCAGAGGACACTGCCTTGGCTTGGTGGCCAGAGCTGACAGCGTTACCCACTAGTATCTTCATAGAAACGAGAAGGTTGGCTTGTGATGAGACCCCCTTTCCTTTGGCCATGCAGCCAAAGGTCACTTCCCTAGCTTGGTGACCAGATAGTGGCAATGTCATACTGCTAAATACCTATGAACATAATGGGCCGACTCGTGATGAGACCTCCCATCCTCTTNTGAACATAATGGGACGACTCGTGATGAGACCTCCCATCCTCTTGGTTAGGTCTCGCATTTATTTATTTTATCATTTTTCTTAGTGTCCCTTAGTTTCTTATCGAGAGGCCTTTCATTGCCTTCTCGGGGATCCCCTGGGAGAAGCATCTCTAGGTTTTATTTCCTATGGCTTTTATCTTTTACCAGCTTCTTTTACTCCCTGGGCCTTTATCCCCTTCTTCCCAAAAGACAAAGTGTACCCTGAGAGGCATCCTAATGGCCAGACTAGGGGAATGGGATGGATGAGTGGGGTATAAGATGTAGAAGTGATAAGATGGTGGGAACGGACGATGGCTCTGCAAATCCCCCTTGGTGGCTAACCAAAACCCATGAATACCAGCTTGCTAAGCTACCCCATCAATCACCCCAACAATGATCAAGTGGATTAGTGTAAGATCCAAGCAGTCATCAGAAATGAANAAGGAACCTAATGCATATATAAGAAGGTTATAATAATCAAATATGACACATACCATGATACCTCGGACCAATTACCTCATGGAGCAAGAGTCCTCTCTGATGCAAGCCCAGGCCAATGGTAATGGATGTTGCTACTACTGACAGGACAAGTCTGGCTGAGAAGAGGAAAGATGGGCCCTCCAGGGCCATGCTCAAGTCACTCCTGCTCTCGGTACTCCATGTCTAGGACCATGTGGGCATCGAGACATGATCTCCTAGTTATCCCTAGATATCGGGGATAACAAGACCCTCTGTTCTCTCTAAGTCTTGGTAGCCGAAATGCCGAAATGGCTTGTTCGTTTCGTGATTTTGGCCATAGGAGATGAGCTCAGGCACTTGACCAGATGCAACTCAGTGTCCCAAACTTACCCGATGGTCGTTGATCTGCCCCATCTGTGGATCTTCGCCGTTGAAAGACAAAGTTCCCACTTGCTTTATTTTAAGCCCGAAATTGGCTTCTTGTGTGGGTTGCGCTCGACGCTCATGGCTACAGCTTTTGAATAAAACACACTCAACTAGTTTTCAAATCCCACTTCTATGCATTTACACCAGGGGCCCGAAACCGGAAGAAAATGCCAACTGGCAAGAATTTGTGCTGACACCAGTGTCGCTCTTAGTTGATGAACCGTCTTTGGTGGTGGCAAGTTAACAATTATTGCAATCTTTGCAGGATCTACTAGTAAGCCTTATTTGCATACTATATGGCCCAATAGTATCCCAAACGATATTCTAAATATATATTTTTTTTATGTTTAATGATATCTGGCACTGTCTGAATATTTTTAACATCCGCCACAAGACCTCTACATGGTCTTTCAATAGACTATAGACTGTCCAAGCTTCCAAGTATACCTCTAGAAATTGGTGGATAAATTCTTTAAATGCTGCAATGACTACTATGGAAAATATTGTTGGAGCATTCTTCTGTCCAAACGGCATGACTGTGTACTGGTAGGATCCCCATTCTGTAGAAAACGTGGTATTGTATCTATCTTCATGTGCTATCTTGATTTTGTGGTAGCCTGAGAATCCATTAGTAAAGGAGTAAAATTTGTGTCCTCCTATGTTCTCCAGCACTTCATCCGTGAAAGGTGTAGGGAATGGGTGATGTAGGCATGCATTGTTCAACTTCCTCAAGTTGACGCATATTCTCGTCCTGCCTTGTTTTTTTTCCTGAACTACCATCGGTCTTATCCATTTTGATTCCTCCACAGGTTCTATGATTCCATCTTTGAGCATTCTATCAATCTCAGCTTTAACTTTCTGCTTATATATCGGGTTAAGTCTGTATGGTTGTTGTCTGATCGGTCTTGCTTAAGCTCTAAGTGGTATTTTCATTTCTCCTATCTCTCCTTCTATACCCTTCATTTCTGTAAATTTTGTGCAGAACAGGTCGATGTACTCGCATAGTAACTATTTTATGCTTTCTACTGTTTTCTCATTCCAGTAGTCTGTAATGTTGGCCATTTTGGGATTCTAAACTGTCCCAATGTTGAATTTAATCACCTTGATTGGCACTAAAACTACTTCTTATTCTATAGGTGGACCTTCCATTTCTATTTCACCTTTTTCTTCCTCAATCTGAATATCACATGGATCATCTTCATTTGGTGCTTCTTCCTACACATGGTAGCATGACAATAGTTCTTTTATTGTTTGTTTGTTCCGTTGTTGTTCTTCTATTATGAGTTCAACTTCTGGTTCCTTAAAGAATATCACCCCTCTTATCTGCTTAAGTGTTGCATCTATGTTGGGGTTCGCATGCTTGAATGATAAAGTGACTGTAAAATTATGTCATAGTACTGTCCAATTCGAAGTTCCTATGCACAGTTCCTGGTTTGTATATCAGTTTGTTGGTATGCCTTCTAAGGTGTGTACAAAATGATGATGGAATTCATCTGGGGGTGTCATTTTCCACAACGTTCTGCACTTCTCCAAGTGTTTCGTTGGTACCCCTTGTCCCTCATACTTATGCTTCTTGTTGATTTTTTGTTCTGTGCCAAACCTTATTCACAGTAACCGCTTACATTGGTACCAATCTGTGATTGTTTCTTTGTGTGTGCCCCACCATCTTGCAGGTGTGGCATTGAGTGCTATATCTAGTGCTAAGAGTCTATGATTTTCTAACGCTTCATCCTCATACTGTGCCAAGAATTCTTCTAGATCATTCACTCCATTGAAATGGGGTGGTTCCCTTATCTCCTTGCCTACCCATCTTACTGTGCGGTCTATTCTTGCGCACCTTATTGTGGAAACTTCATGTAGCCTTTGTTTCCAGTTCTCTAAACTTGTATCTGAGTCTATCGCACATGAAGTAATGCCCCTCCAACTGAGTATCCCATCTCCAGTTGGGTTTACATAATCCTCATCGCGCGCAGTTGTTCTGTACAACTGGATGATTTCATCCAAATCTAAACAAGTAGGTTCTACAAACCTCTCCCCTTCTGATGGGTCCAAAGGTGCAATGACCCTGTATTCCCCTGAATCAAATGTCATTTTTTGTGTCTTTAAATTGATTATGGCCTGGTTATAAAATGTCCAATCCAAGCCAATAAATGTTGTATATGGTGTTGTGTTGTCCACTATTTAGATCACTTCGAAGTCTGCTTTAGTGCACACTCCATCTAGGTCTATTGTCACTCCTTTTAGTCTACCAATTGGTAGGACTCTGTGTTGGTTTTCTATTTTCAGTTGAAGAGGTAAATATCCTAATGTGGGCTCTCCCATACATTTCCATGTCTTCTTTGGTAATACATTGACTTTAGATCCTAGATCCAATATGATATCTCCCATGTTGAAATTTCTGATGTTGGTATTCATCCTGAACTCCCTACTTGTTCTTCTCCCTGTATGTAGGTGATTGACTATTTTTTGTTCTAGTTTTCCTTCTGTCTCTATGATACATTTTTCTAATATATTTTGCAATATTTTGACAACGGATGGATCATTAAATAGTTTTACACATGATTGCAAAAATCCTTTGATTGTACTTACTTGTCCCATGGGCTAAATTTCCTTGGTATGGTCCAACGATGGAGGCATCTCATACTCTGTCTCTCCCTTGCTTTGCTGCGTAGTCAAAGTCGACACGGTGTCTTGCTTCAAGAATTTTTGTCTGGCTTGTTGAAATATTTTCTTCTCATTTTATGTGTCGAACTGTCTCCTTGGTTCGACATTCTTCTTCACCCACTGGTGTTGTACTGGCTCTTGTTGGGTTGCGTTGTTTCCTGTTTTAGCTCCTCCACGCTAACCATGTTAATGTTGTGTCCTTCATCCCTTTCTTTGGCTGAAATCCATTAAACATTCTGGTTGTTATGATTCCTATTTTCCTGGATCTTCCTTAGAAGTGTAGGACATTCTTCCATGTCATGATCCGATGCATGACAATATATACAAGTTGTTGGTGGTAGTGGACATTCCCTTGCATAATGTCCAGGTTGTTGAAAATTGTTCCATACCACTATTCATCTACCTTTTTTGAAGCCTCCTCTCACTCGTTCTCCACCTCTGTAGCCATGTTGATCTCCTCTCGATGCCTGATTGTACTATGCGGTATTGTACTGAGGTTGCGTTGTGTTGTACTGTGGTTGCGTGGTATTGTCTAGTTGTTGCACAGTATTATACTGTTGATGTGCAATGTTGTATGGGCCTGGAACTTGGTTAAATTGTGGTGCATATTTCCTAGTCATCATTTCTGCTTGCACCCTATATGCATCTGATGTTCTCTCTCACATCAAATCCATAGTTATACAATATTTGTCATCGTGGCCCACTGACTTGCAAAAGTTGCAATATTAACTCTTTGGGACTGTCTGGTATTTCTGCATCATTGGGAAATGATATGGATCATGGCCCAACTTCTTACAGATTTCGCACCATAGTCCTCTTGTTGGTAATGGATTTGGAATTCCTACTGCCATATACTACGCGAATGTTGGACATTCATTCTTGTGGTGTCCTTTCGTCCTGCATGTGGTACACCATACGGCTTCTTGTTTGTCCTTTCTTTTATTCTAGTTTAGATGGAACGTTAATTTATTCAAATCCTCCTTTAGCTCTTCGATGGATGGATCTAGATGTTGATATTGGTTTTCTTCTAGTTGCAGAGCTGCCTACAGGGCCTCTTCCTGTTTATGAAACTCTTGTTGTCATAATGGGTATTTTAAGTGTGGTAGCAGTGAATTGATGAATAGGTTCCTGTGTTGCATATCAGTCATGATATATTTCAACTTTCCTTTCAGTTTCTTAAATCTATGGTAAATCTCCCATACAGATTCTCCTAGTTTCTGTCTAAATTCTATCATCTCGTTCATATACTGATCTTCTGAACTTGTCTTCTGGAACTCATTTATCATAAATTTCTTGATATCCACAATCATTCTAGTCTTCCTTGGTGGATTGTTTGTAGCTAAACTCCTATACCAATCCAGTGCGTGATCTCTTAGTGTAATCGCTAGCTATGTCAGTTTAGTATCTTCGTTTTTGATCTATTTTTCTTCCCAGATCTTCTCACAGATGAACAAATGTTTTTCCAGGTCCTCTGATGCTTCTGCTTTGAATTATGGTAACCCGATGGTGGGATCATGTCCTACCATCCCGAACGCTGAACTACTACCTCCACATGGTGTAGATACTTGACTAGTGCTTCCAGAACTGGATCCTCTAGTTGTTGTTCCCTGTGTAGATGTACTTCTTGTTGTCTTTCTTCTCCCGAGATTTGATTGTCTAAACGGTGGTGTGTGGGTTCCACATTGACATTAATATGGATAGGATTTCTACCTTCTCTTCCCAGTCTTAGACCTCTCGTCTTCCTCTCATATGTTGCGCACAGGATTTACTCAATATTCTCCACAGTCCAGATATCCTCTACCTCTTATTCATCACTTTCCAAGCCTTCCCTCACGGCTACGGCTCTCTTCTTGGTATTCACCTTGTATTGGTAGGGTACTCCACTATGCATCTTTCCAGTTGTCACCATGATCCGCTTGATCTGGTCATCATCCATCATGATTGGGTCCAAGGGTTCTTCCTTCTTTCCCTTATCCATTCCTCCTTCCATTTCTCCTCTTTATGTCAGTGCTTCCCCCCTTCCCCCATGCACGCAGGGAAGTTTAGTTGTCTAACTCCATTTTCATTACCCCTTTGTTGTATAGAAATATCTTAATAGAAGTATACATCGATATAATATACCTTACTCAAGGCCCATATAGACACACTTTCTCCGTAGCGCTGTATGACTTCATTGTATCTACTGCAAACTCTGTTATAAAGCCTACTACAATAATGTCGAGCCAAAAATCTACTGCATGGGTGAATTTGTTGTTCACCTGTTGTAACTGCTCAATCTGTACCGGGGTCCAATCTAACTTTCAGATCCGGTTTTTTGCGTGGTTGTCCTTCAACCTTAATATCCACTCTTGCAATAAGTGTGGAAAATCACAGAAAAATGCTTCATGCAAATTAGTAAACACGTATTTCTCAAGATATTTGCGGGGTGTTAAGCTAGGGTTTTTGTTATCTTTCTGTGAAAAATCCATCTCTTTTGTCTTTAGCCAGCTTTCGATCTCGAATTTTTTTGGATTCCACGGTCTCAACATCCCCTTATAGTGGCTCATTATTTTCTCCTTCTCATTGTTCATTTCAGTATTCTCTTGACCTGCCTTTCGCAGATCTTACGTATCTTTTAACATATCTTCAACAGATCCCATCTACTCAATCCTCTAATGTTCCAACCAATGGAAATGAAACCATTTGTTGGTTACTATTTATCTGTCTGAGTTTGTATCTTTAACTTGTTTGACCCAGGGTTCATGTCTATTGGGGTTCCAACAAAGCCTCTAAAAATATCGGCCCTCCTGGTAAACTACAAGGCAACACAGTGCATGGTGTGCACTGTGCAGTCTCACCTGAGATAGTCTTAATGGGTGGCTACAATACTCATGTGTTTTCAATCCAAGATTGAGTGGAGATATGAGAAATGTGCACTATGAGTCCTATTTTAACTTATTCATGCAATAAAATGTCATTCATGATTTCGTATGAAATATAATCAACTCATTCATTTAGGATAACAAAAACTACTGAAGATAGTAAAGAAACACATGCATTCAATCACATAACACAGGTTTTTCCATGGCTCACCCCCCCTTGGGCTACGTCCACAAAGATCTATCTCTCAAGCTCTTTTATTATAGTAGTTTCAAAACTATAGCGTCGCGCGCTTTACAAATCCTCTCATTCAGGTCGAGATCTATGGTGAGGCAGACTAGATCAAACCAGGCTCCTCAGCCTATGATCTAACCGTCAAGATCCACCCTTATTACTCCTCTCTAGCTCAATAACTTACAAAATTAGGTCGTATAGCAAAATATTATGACTAGCTATCAAAACAGGACTCCACCTCTAGACCCTCTATATTTCGTCTGACTCTCGTCTCTATTTTCTTACCAACAATCTCTATGAGACCTAGGTGTCTATATTTATACATTTCTAGCTCACCATCCATTACAATGTATTTCAAAAACCCTAACCCTAACTTTGTTAGGTGTTCCATGCATGCATGCGTGCTTCTCTTCCTTCCCGTTATCGCTTCCCTCGTGCATGCCTTCTTTCCAAAAACAACCTTTCTTTCCACTCTAGCCTGCTTCCAACACTTCTCAAAATCTGGCTTCGCCAAAACCGGTGCATAGTTGATTGCTTTCTTGATCCCTACAAAATCATTTTCGACATCATATGTCCAAGAAAAAGAACGATCTTGCTTAAGCAGATTATGAATTGGTTTGACCATCACAGAAAAATATGGAACAAACCTATGAACAAAGTTAATAACACCCATAAACACTTGAACCTCCTTCTTGGAAGTGGGAGAAGGTAGATTAAGGATAGCAACAATCCTTTCAGGATCAATGCTTATTCTTGAATCGGAGACAATGTGTCCAAGGAGCTTTCCCTTGGTAATGCCGAAAATGGACTTAGAAGGATTTAGAGGGATGTCAAATTTCCTACATCGCTTGAGAAATATTTTCAGATGACCAAAATGATTTGATTAGTTTTTAGAGTACACAGTTAAGTCATCAAGGTAGATCTAAATGATCTTGCCAATCAAATTGTCGAAATCTATTTGCATAGCTCTTTGAAAAGTGGCACTTGTGTTAGATAATACAAAGGGCATACGTTCATAAGAAAAGGTACCCCAATGAGTAATAAAGGTGGTTTTATATTTATCTTTCCTTTTTACCTTGATTTGATTGTAACTGGAAAAAACATGAAGTAAGGACATCATCTGTGACCCTGCAACTTGCTGCAAAATAATTTCCATGTTAGGGAGAGGAAAGTGATATTTTATACTAGCCCGATTTAATGCGTGAAAGTCAACGCATAATCTGATATGACCGGTTTCTTTCTAAACAAGAACCAAATTGGAAACCCATTCAGAATATTTGACTGGAAAGATGATTCTGTCTTTCAAGAGTTTTTCCAACTCCTTTTGAATATTTGCTTCTAGTGTAGGGTTGATAGGTCTTTGTTTTTTCCTAACTGGTTTTATGCCTTCCTTGATGGTAATGGCATTTTGTATAAGATTAGGATCAAAACCATGAAGACCCTCATAAGACCAAGAAAAAATATCTTGAAATTCGCCAAGCAGCTTGGAAAACTTCATTTTCTCTTCATCAGAACATTGGGCACCTATTTTAACATTCTTTGGAGACTCGGGTGTCCCAATGTTCAAGGAGATGGTTTCACCCACCTTCCTTTTCGACTCCTCTTCTTTATGTTTCTCTTTATTGCCTACAACACTAGATTAAAATGAACTCTCTAGAGGAGTCAAGCTCTTAGGAATATTGTTATATTCTATGGATATAATTTCCTTGGGCTTATAAGGTTCATTTTGAATGAAATAACAGATGCTCTCATCTCTAGGGAAGACCTTCCAGGATTCTATATTGTCAGGGATATGTCGACGATATAGAGATTGAAAATTACAATAAGGTCTATGTGGCAGAAGTTGTCGATTAGGAGAGGCTGCAAAAATATCTAACCGATCAACCATTATGTTCAATTCCCTCTTAACATGAGTAATGTTGAAATATAATATGTTCGAGATAAGTACCCAAACAATTTGGGTGTATTGTTTCATCAACTTGTTGCTAGGAGAGTATATATTATGTAACAACAAGCTCAGAGTCTCCAAAAACTATAAGGTGACCACAACCTATATTATAGGCATTTTCAATGCCTAATAATAAATCTTTGAATTCAATGACATTGTTTGTGCCAACAAACTCCAACCTGTAAGAAAAGTTATGAATTTTCTTCAAAAAAGAGTACACGATAATTCTTTCTTTGTTACCTTCACTAGAGCATGAACCATCAAAGTGCATGTTCCACATACCATCATTTAAATCGATTTGTTCCAAGGGAATGTTCTCCTCCTCAGAAAATATGGAATACACCCCTAGGTCCTCTTCCATATAGTTCACATTAGGTTGTGGGACACTCTCTATGTAAGGTGAAATCCTTCCCTCTTTAAGGAATATGATGTTTTTAACATTCTGAGGAACGGATAAGTGTGTCCCATCGAGTGAGAGGTATCCACTCGTCAAAGCTTTCCAATCTCTTCCTAAGATGATTGAGTAATTTCTTACTAGCATATCAATTACCTGAATACTAAGGGTTGTCCTTATTTCAGGGTGTGCGCACAAAACTAAGGTCACATTTTTAATCTTACCTATGGTCATTTGTTGTAGACTATTATAAGAGAGAATGCTTCTAGCATTTTCATTTGTACAAGACAAGCCTAGCTCTTCCATAATAATCTTCGAAATTACACTTGGGCCTGAACCGCCATCAATGAGGCAACAATGGGCGATCTTATCCATAATTTTTACAGAAATATAAAAAGGGGGATTTTTTACAGGGTATCTAAAGTTATGTACACCTACTTTATTTACAAATGAATCCTCTTCATTTACCTCTTCATAGAGGTTGGCTACAACATAATCTTTTCCTTCCATGAACTGTTTTATATGCCTCTCTTGTTCAACGATGGCAACCATGTCCAGAAGGGTTGCATCTGCTTTGATGTTGGCCAGCTAATTCAGAATATTGTATTCGGAAGAGGGGATAGGGGAGTTAGTTCCTTGACTATCGGGAACCTTAAGAAACTAAACAATAGCAGCTAGTGAGGATGAGCTCGGGCTAGGAGAATTGCGGGGAGGATCATATTTTCCTTTGGGAGCGTAGGATTTGTTCCTAGTATTGATGATCATGACATATTCCGGCTCTACAAAATCTAGGACAGTGATGGTAGTTTCCGGTATTTTACCAAAGATCTTATCTATGGCACTCTTCTTTACCTCACATGTGGTTCCCTCGTTGTGTTCCTCGCAAAAGTTACACCAACTTCGAGGAATCATAGCTTTAGGCTGAATTTTTTTTTCAATTGGATTTCTAAAGGGGGGTGTTGAGGAGGATGAAGCTCCATGGGTGAGAGGGGAGACATTTCCCTTTCTCTCATATGCTATCATACGATTATTCATATATTTTACTAGCTGTAAGAGGGAGGACATGTTTGTCTGTTTAACTGATTCTCCCTAAGGAAGACCTGTTCTTTCGAGTTGTTCTTCATACTCCAAACATGTATGTAGAGAGGAACCTAGGTTATCAATGGATTTTTCCTCAAGCCTATGATGGTAGGGGGATGGTAATGCATTATAATAATGCATGAAAGTGGCTTGGTTCTGAGGTCGAATGAGTTCAGTTATTTGATTGTATAACTTAGTGAAATGCAAGTTGAAGGAATTAATGGTCTCACCATCTTTATAGGAAATGTTTTGCACTCCCATAACTTCTCAGCTGGGATTTTAGATTTTCCACAGGTGGATTTTAACCAATAGACCAAATCCTCCAAAGTAGACAAAATATTAGGAGGAAGGTCAAAGAAATCGGTTGCAACCTTTCCTTCCAAGGAATTGACAAATAAGCGCATGAAAGTATTGTTGTCATTGTCTCCTATGTTGTGAAAGGAATTAGAAAATGCCACCAAGTGTTCATTTGTAGTGACAGTGTTATTCCCCAAAAACCTAGGAAGATGTTCTTTGAATTTAGGAAGTGGACGAGTAGCAGGTTGTAGGTTAAGAGGAGAGGAAACATGCCATGACGTGGTTGTAGCGTCTTCTTCAAATTGAAAAAGCCCATATTTTTTGATGACTTTGGTGGGGTTTGTGGTAGATTGGACAGGTACATGGTGGATATATAAGCTACCAATCACTGACAAAGCTAACGAATGAGAGGAGGAAGCACTTCCAGTGCCACCAGAGCCACCACTAGATGTCATCTTGTGGATGATAGGTAAGCGAGAGAAAGACGAACTGGATGAATCAGACAAGGTTCTCCTTAGAGAACTTTGTTGGGTAGATAACACAAAGTTCCTTCTTCCTATTTCAGCAATAGGATTAATTTCAGGTGATAAGCCTCTTCTTCTCCTAAAAACACGAGGGTCTAAGGACATGAAAAGAAGGTCAAAGATGAACGAACAAGAAGGTTATTGTTGATTTCTAGGTTGTCTATGTATAGCTTCCCAACATTCTTGGCCATTGATGTCTCGTTCAATTGTTTCCCATGAATGATTAAGCTCAGCCCGAGTATTAGCAGTGTCTAAAATGGTGTTAAACAAATTCAAAGCAATGTTGGTTTGATCTTGAAGATCGAGCTCAATATTGGGCTACCTTGCAATAGGTACAGTCATTAAGAAATAAAACAGTCAAAGAATCAATATCAGAAAAATAGATGTATTCAATCATAATCAAGCATAAAAGTCAACCAGAGAGATATTGAAGATCTCCCCAGTATGGTCGCCAAATAAATGTTGAGGAAAATATATGAAATGATATTAATCAAGCATTTTCATATCTTGCTTGGCTAAAGAAAGATATATGGGAATATCACCCTATGTTTATAGCCATCAAACTTTGTATCCTAATTCACAAGTATTGATTACAAGTGCTTAGCCTGGTTATTTTATAAATGAAATCTTGTTGGAAAATTCATTATTTATGTAATTTTCTGAATATAACAGATGTTGAAATAAATATAGAGACAGAAGTAAATACAACAAGTAAATAATCAAAACAGATGAGACATAAAGAAGTCTTTTATTTCATTCCAATTTATCAAAATAATCATTATCTTTACAAAATTCCCTAAGGAAGTTTTGGACCAAAGTCAAACTTAGATGTCCCCGATGAAAATCATGCAAAAGGACTTCTGACAGAAAGTAAAAAAATGAACTTTAAAAGTTGGATCAACTTGCCACAGATTGTTTCCCACTCGACTCTGCACAATAGCTATTACACATTATTTTCATCACCCCTATGACCGTTAATGATGTAAACATATCCTTTTTCTTTAAAAGGATCAATGGCCTGAATCCCTGAAGAAGAATGAAGACATTTTTTCCCAGAAAGAAGAAAATTATATTTTCCTTTGTAAAAAGCTTATAAACAGGGATCGTCACACCTTGCTTAGTGCTAAGGGTGCGACGATCTAGGATCGTCACAGGTTGCACCATAGTGGCCTACGACGTCGACACAGTTTTCTTAGTGTTAAGGGTGCGACGATTTTCATACGAAGGAAAAAGAGGAATTTCTTGAAAGTTCTAGAATAGAAGCTTCGAGGGTGAGGCGACCTTTGATTGCTTTGAATCTGAGTCGCATACCTGATCTCATGGGACCATCCTAACCTCCTCACCCTATCCTTTTCATCCTATAAAAGGAGAGGAGTTCTCATGGGGAAGGTTAGGCTAGATTGAGTTTGCTAGTGCTTGGTTGGAAAGTTATTGAATTTTGCAGCTTGGAGTTTTTGGAGCTTGTATGTTGGCTTTGAGCTTTGCTTTGTCAAGATAGATTGTTTATCTCAGAATACATGGAGAAGAAGTGTGTGGGAAGAAAGGAATTCTTGGAAGGGACCCTACAATATCAAGGCAATGGTTGTATTCTCTTTTTCACATATTTAATACAGTGATATATTTCTTTCCCATAAAATTGGTCTTATTTTAATGTATGACTCCTTGATCACATACATAGGTTTTGTTGAGTATATGTGGTTTCCTTAACCTCATTGGCTTGTGACTTTTTACAGGTTCAACATCCCATAAGCCTTGGAACGGAGCAAGGATAACACTAGTGTTGTAGGAAAATCTGCCTGCGGACAAGTAGATCGACCTCTAGAGCTTGACCTTAACCCTAGACAGAAAAATGCTTATCATGGACACTGACTTCCTTTCAAATCTATCTAAGCCTAATGCATGAGAAGGGAGGATGATAGAAGTACCTTTTAATCGACGTTTGTCCCTACACGCTCCGAGTTGCGCTCCAATCCTTTTGCTCCTCGATGAGCTCTGTGGACAAAACAAGATACGACCACTTCCTACTCTATTAACATTAGCTTGAAAACAGATCTATCATTAAATGATAAGTTCATGTGACATTAAACACAAACTAGAAAGAAACAGGCCAAGATTGTCATATTAATGAGAATAACGACAGCAGTACTTACAATTGTAGATGCGAATGTGATAGCTTCGTCAAGTCCTCTTCGTCTAACCCTTGCCTGAAAGATCCACAACCTGGATAACAACAGCTTCACTGATCACTTCTCTTTGGCTGACTGTCAGTTTCCTCCAAGATCATAAGTTTAATATGTTCAGTTCTTCCCCCCTCTTTACCACCATAGAGCTTGCTTATATAGGTTGGGAGGATCCTAACCACTTGAGTTATGTTTAGAACCAGTTGATAACCTCTTCATTGGATTAGAGATCTTTTGATAGAACCAAGAATTCGAGCTCAACCGTCTCCTAAACTCGAATGATTCTCCCCTTATTCTTCTCACCGGGCTAACAAGTTACCCAGAATGGAGAGTGCTCCCTTAGAAGGGGCATCAGAGTGTTAGAACGCTCCTGAACAAGTCAAGGGAAGCACCAGTGCTTCAAATCTGAGAAGCGCTTCTACAAAGGGGTGGAGAAGCGCTATAACGCTTCTGGAGCATGGTAGAAGGGCGTCGGTTCTCCTCAGGCAGTTTTAGAGAAGTGTTCCCCTTCCAAACCCTTAGTTAAGAAGCCCTCTTAGGTGTTAAGAGATGTTTGACTTCAGTGAACCAGTTTCTTCCTTCAAACCAAGTAAGATGTTTCAAGTGCCCTTATAGTGTCGTCATTGTGGTAGCATGATTCAACAGCATTTACAACACTTCGTAACCAACCTGCGACAAGTCATAAGGGAGTTGCGACACTTGCGACAAGTGAGAGACATATGCGACACTTATCCAATTGAGTGATTTTGATGTGTAACAGAACTCCCCCCAAAGTATGAAGTCAGAAGATGCGGACTGATGAATGAAGTACTTTGCAGATATTCAAGCAACGGTATAGACTCAGAGAACCTGACGGAAGCTGCACACAAACATCCAACCAATATCATGACATATATCAAAGCCCAAGGCAAGCATACCTATGATTGGGAGACCGAGACTTGTGAGGTATGGCCGCCATAAAATACACTGCGAATCCATAATTGTATTGACAAACATGGGTATAGCCACCAAAGATACAATGTGGATCTACACTGTAGTGACTCAAACTGATCGTAGCCACGAAGAATACATAGTGGATCTACGAGATGATAAAACATAGCCACGACCAATACAAAGTGTATCTATGTAACAGTGCATGTATCATTTGTCCAATAGAACTCCTTCGCAACCTGGGCGAAGCATATATCAAAGTGATGGCTCAACCCGGGGTCTTCATACCAATCCCAATATGGTACAAATATGACCATGTGAATAGAGGTCTTGACGTCGAACATGGTAGAAACCACTTGATTACCGGTCGATGAGGTAAACCGTTAACGAGTGCGAGGGAGATCACCATTAGTGTCAATGATTCCCAAGGTACCCTAGTACATTCCAGCGAATGTGAATAGATGAGCTGAGGTCGAACACTCGTGGAATCATTCGATCAGGGGTCAATGCTGTAAACCCACTGTCGAATGTGAGGAGGCCTGCCATTGAGGCATGCAAGTCCCAAAGTACTAACTTGTTTCTAAGTCTGATTCCTAGATAATGTGCTGGAGTCGACAGGGATAGACTCGTCGAGGGAGGGCCTTGATGTATCCCCCATCAATGACATGAAACGGACATGGAGATTTAATTGGCAGATCAAATGGACATGGACTGACACAGGTTTATAGGCAAGATATTAGGGATGGTTGACTCTCGAGGCAGATACTTCCCTTGAACACTAAGGCACAACATCAAAACATGACAGGGGCCAAAATTATGCAATGGATACTGCGACTTGCATCGGGTGATCCAAGGGAGTGAAAGGAGACTCAAAGATTGGCTCAGTGCAGAGGTTCAACGGATTATAATATAGGCAAATGACAAAGTGCCATGTTCAAGGGTGACTCTAAGAAGTTCTAGATGGTGTTCTCAAGAGACTGCTTGGCTTGTTCCTTCCAATTTTCCCCCATCCAGATAGATGAGTACCTCTTTTTAGTTTAATGAGCTCGAGGAGGGTAACACATGCTCAATATAACTTACCTTTGGTAAGTTCCTCTTCCTTTGTTTAGTGAACTGGAAGAAGTAAGGGTTCAGTCCCATATGGGTCTGTCGATGTATGCTTTAATGAGTCCAAAGACAGAAAACTCGAAGGTTTTTTGGGATTATAGAGTTTGGAAAAACACTTAAAAGAGAACTCTCTCAGTTCCTTTTTCGTACAATTAGTCAATCGAGACCGAAAAAGGGTTAAACTATCGCTCGAAAGACGCCCTTTCTAACCTTTTAACGAGTGTGAAAGGAAGCAAGGTCACTCGACAATCTTTTCATATTTAGAGAGTCTGAAAAGGGTTTAAAGGAGACTCCAGGGGGGTTCCTTTTTCGTGTGATTGGATTCATACGGGTCCGAAAAAGAGATAAAAGTTTACCCGGTTGCGTTCTCATATTGTCGAGATTGAGAACGAACTAAGACTATGCTTATTAGTATGACAAGGTGCGAGATGCATCAGTATTGCCAACAACCTGCGGTGACAGAAACTAGAAACCATGGATTAGTGAAGTCATTTCCACCAGTAGAGAAACCCAAAATAACCATAGCTTATGAAAATGAAATTTTATAAATATAATTGACTTGAAAAACTTCATTTACCATTTCATTCGCAAGGATTTTGTGGAGTGTTGGAGAATCTCAACTGGAGCCAAACTTGTTTTCTTCGTTGCCGAAGCTACGGTTGATCGTTTTACACACCGTTTGAACCAGGTAGGTGCCCGTTCGTTGCTCTTTCAATTGTATGGTTCCAAGTTGATTTTAATAGAATCATTATTTTAAAACGTGAAGCCCTAGGTTGACCATTTTGGACCAAATCGGCCTCCTTATAAAAGTTAAAAAGGGGGGGAAATTATCCACGAATTTGCATTGGGAAATGATTGTTAAGATGCCCACACCTTAATCATTGATTGGGTCGATTATTTTAACCAAAGAAATTCGTGAAAACTTCCCTCATGGGCCCATGCACCCCCTCAAAACGTTTTTCATTTTTGTCACGTTTTAATCATTGTTTAATAAATTTTAAAGGGTGTGGTGGTCTAAAATGATGATTGATTATCTTTAAATGTCATGGGCATTCGTTTTCATGTTTTAAAATGCTTTTTGAATTTTGCCGAAATGACAAAAACGTGGGTAATGATGGTAATTTTGAATTTTTGTTTTTGTAGACATATTCGGCAACCATGATCGAGTGGAAAGAGCGGGAACATGAAATGGATGATATAGCTGCTTTACGGAGTCCTCGTACGTGGGCTTCTTTGAGGGCCTGCGGGTTACTCAAGTTCTTCAAACTGTAAAAAATGAAGAGCGAAGTTTTATTGCTTGAGCATATCATTGGTCTCTGGGACATTAATAAGAAGGGATTCCATATCGGTGCACAACTCCTGACTATCGAGTTGGAAGATGTGTATTTTCTGACCGACCTCTCAAAAAGAGGGGTTCCTATAGCTTTCACAGGGCAGAGGACATCGCCAGAGCAGGTGGGCGTGTATTTGGCACGTCATTGTGTTCCGGGGGCAAGATTGGTAGGGGGTAGGATCCCTATCAAAGACATCTGGGATCTGGCTCTTCGATCTATATTGTTTGCTATCACTAGTGCGATCGGTAGCACTAGTACCCATTTGGCTTCGAGGTCACAGGTGGCTTATGGCGTCCAGTGTTTAGAGCCCACACTATTCAACTAGAGTGTGGCGTTCCTTCGAAATGTGAAGGAACAAATTTCTCGGTGCAAGAACGGCCAAAAGCATTTTGGCTATGGTTCTTTCTTAGTCTCATTCTTCTTGGAGCGCATCCCTCAGATGCAGCCTCAGATTGCACTGGCAGTGCGACCAGTGGATGAGCCTCGGATGGAGAGGTGGACTAGCCTATCCCCGAGGTTGGTCTCGGAGTCAGAGTTCCATTTCACTGGCGATTTCTTTGTGTGGTTGAGGTGGCAGTTCCTTTGGATCGAGGACTTCCCCTATGCTGATGTGGACTTCCGCGGGAGCATGGATTTGATCCTGCCCGAGGGAGAGGATTGGGATGAGTCAGGTAAGAGACTAAGTTGTATCTTGTTGCCAGTTTCTTTTTATGTTTTTGATGTATATATATATTTTTTTTGGGTATTTAAGAGAGCGTTTAACAGATGTCTTCTTCGATGTGCAGACAAGGGAGCAGTGCGTCCAGCGGACATACCGGTGCCAGGGCATCGTGGCGGCGCCCCAGCTGTAGCAGACCCAGTAGTACCAGCGGTGGGCCTCCGGGAGGTTGAGAGGAACCTCCAGGGCCTTACGATGGGTATCCCTCCTCTGCGGAGAGGGGACGTGCCTTTGCATTTGCAGCGACACACTGTAGGGGTGCCAGAGAATGTCAATTCTCTGTTGAGACGTGTAGTACGCACAGTGTTATATTACACGCAGCATAATGTAGCGCGGGGAGATTAGAGTTTCCCCAAGATCATATTTTTGTATGCCTTGTCTGGTGAAGTTGTATGGGTGGATGAGCCCAATATTTTGTTCTCTTACAGACTTTTTGATGTAATGTAAACATTTCAGTCACGCCATATATATATATATATACAATTTCGAGTTTTATGATGCCGATGGTTTATACATGATGCTGTCTGTGATGTGTTTTAATTTACATGTAATGTACAGTCTTTGTTTTCCTTGAATCTTATCTGTGGGATAAATATCGATCCATGATATAATTGGCTAACGAATCTGAAACACTATTAAGTTCTCTTGGAATATGTCTATACTCAATGTAATCAAACATTCGTTCGAGACGGCGAACTTGCAAGTGTAGACGTAGCATGATAGGACTACAGATAGCGTAGATGCGGTTGAGTTGATAAACCATGAGTTGGGAGTCTAATTAAATAATGATACGAGAGATACCTAGAGAGGAGGCGTGGGATAACAGTCCAATGACAGCGTGATATTCTGCCATATTGTTGGTTGTTGGTCCTAAACAAATGCCTCCTGAACTCACCACCTTGTCGAACTGATAAATAACCCATGTCGCCGAAGCAATGTTCCGAGTATGTCGGCTGGCACCATCCACGAACCTAAAAAAGATAGGAAAGGTAGACGTCATCTGTGCATGAAAACAAAGACACGGTCATGAGTGGCAACGGTAAAGACTCGAGCACATGAAAGAAAAAGGCACACCAAACTAAAATACAATAATGTACAAAGTACAACTGCTAGGTGATCTAGGCATAGTACTTTTTAAGGTAGAGCCCGTTTCGGGGTTCTCCTAAGTAAATTCCATCATGATCTACTAGTTCGTAAGCACCTCTGTGTAAAACACGCTTCACGATGTAAGGACCGTGCCACATAGGTTCTAACTTTCCTGTTCCCAATTTATCGTGTGCTTGGTCATAAACGAGGACTAAGTCTCCTTCTGCGAAGGCTCGAGCTTGGACAAACTTGTCATATTGACTCTTGGTCCGTTTCTGGTGTGCCTCATTAACGAGAGCAGCATCATGGCGTGTTTCGTCCAGTTTGGACAAGTACAAGAATCGTTCTTCTTCCACAGAAGTATGGGGAAGGAGTTCTAATTTCAATTTGAGTGACGGAATTTCGCACTCGATTGGTAAGACGGCTTCAATGCCATAGACCAACTGGAAAGGAGTGAATCCGGTTGAGGTTTTCACAGACGTGCGATAGGCCCAGAGAGTGGAAAACGGTTGTAAATGCCACGATGTCTTGTTTTCTCCCACCATGCATTGGATCATGGTTTTTAGGACTTTGTTGATAGCTTCAACTTGTCCATTTGCTTGAGGATAGTAAGGGGATGAGTTTTCATGGTGAAAACCCAGTTTGACGTGTAATTCGCTCATCATCTGGTTTTTGAAGTGTGCACCATGGTCGGTGACAATGGCATGTGGTATACCAAAACGAGTAATGATGTGGTTGAAGAGGAATAGAGATGCAGTACGACTATCATTCAGGAAGGTAGGCATAGCCTCAGCCCATTTTGTGAAATAATCGACGGCAACGATGATGTAACTGTGCCCCCCGGCTGAGGTAGTCTTACACTGCATGAAATCGATACCCCATTTGGAAAAGAGGCCAATGGAAATAATGGGATGCAGCACAGAAGGGTGGGTTCGTGCCTTCTTGTTGAATATTTGGCAGGGTGGGCATTTTTTGACGGCCTCGATGCAGTCTTTAAAGATTGAGGGACAAAAGTAGTCGGCACGAAGGATTTTTTGGGCTGTGGCCATCCCGGAAAGGTGACCGCCACAAGCACCAAGGTGACAATCGTTCAGAACGCGTTCAGCCTCTTCGTGAATGAGACATCGCCGAAGGATCGTGTCAATACCACGGCAGTACAAAGTATCATCGAGGATGAGGTAACGGCAAGAGTGGTGACGTATGCGTCGACGCTCTTCTCGAGAGATGTTGGGATGAAAATGTTGGGTTTGAAGGTAAAGGAGAATGTCTCCATACCAGGGGTCAGAGGTGCTGATGAGGAAGAGAGACTCATCAGGAAGAGGGTCTCTAGGTTCATTGTTTTCATCAGCACTTGGGAGAGCACAGATGAGCTCGACAAACACCAGGGATTTTTTGGCCTTAGCCTTGGTAAACTCAAGATCGAATTCTTGAAGAATAACGATCCACTTTGAATATTTTCCCCCAAGTACTTGACGTGTCAAGACGTGGTACATGGGGTTAGAGTCTGCGATTACCGTGGTGGTGCATAATAGGATGTAGTGGCAGAATCGTTGGACAGCAATGACAGCTGCCATAGCCAGTTTCTCGACATGCGAATATCTGAGTTCGGGTCTGGATAAACTCTTGCTCAGATAATAAATCACGTGTTCTTCGTCGTTAGTGTCTTCTTGAACCAACACCATCGCAATGGTGGAGGTGGAAGCGACCAAGTAAAGGATATAATCCTTTGTATATTCGGGAGGATGTAACAAAGGAGCGTGGGTCAAAGCGTGCTTAAGAGCATCGAATGATCTTTGGGCAGTGTCATCCCAAATGAAAGGGACGTTCTTTTGCAGTAACCGCATAAATCCTTTAGTGATCTCAGCGTAATTGCAGATGAAACAGCGGAGGAAGTTTGCTTTGCCTTGAAAACTTTGAAGTTGGGTTAAGTTGGTGGGTGGGGGTAAGGCTAAAATGGCCTTGATCTTCAGGGGATCCACCCTGATCCCGTCTTTGGAGATGATGAAACCGAAGATTCGGCCAGATTCGACAGCGAAGATGCATTTGTGTGGGTTCAGACGAATACGATAGAAACGACATCGAAGAAAAATTGCCCGCAAGTGACCGATATGATTTGGTCGGTTAGATGAATGGGCAGGTAAGTCGTCGAGGTAAGGTTCCGCGATATGCTTGATGTCGTGGAAAGCGTACGACATGGCTCGCTGGAAAGTGGCACCAGTGTTTTTAAGGCCAAAAGGTAGCTTTCGGTATGCAAAATTTCCCCAAGGGCAGATGAAGGCTGTCTTATGTTGATCAGCGGGTAAGATTTTGATCTGGTTGTATCCAAAAAAGCCATCCATGAAAGAGAAGATCACACTTCCCACGCAATTATCGATGATTTGATCGATAAAGGGTGTAGGGTAGTTGTCCTTGGGACAAGATTTGTTGAGATTGCGATAATCTATGCAGACACGGATGGTCCCTTGTTTCTTGGCAACTGGAATGAGGTTAGAGACCCATTCCGTCAAAGGAACAGGGTAGATAAAGCCAGATTTTAGAAGTTTTTCGACTTCTATCATTATGGCTGCTAGTTTCTTGGGGTGAACCGGGTGGAGTTTCTGTCGAACCGGTTTTGCGTCAGGGTAAGTTTTGATTTCGTGTATGACGATCGAAGGATCGATCCCTGACATTTCCTCATAGCTCCATGCGAAGACATCGCAGAATTCCTTGAATAAAGTGGTGTAAGAAACCACTTCGTCAGGTGTGCAATTGGCACCAAGGTTGATGTTTTCCACGACACCTTCTTTGACTGAAATGTCAATTGTGATTGTGGTAGAGATGTTACCCATGTTCCCCTCAGAGAAAGTATCTTGGGTGAGGATAG
This sequence comes from Picea mariana, assembly GCA_032191745.1. Taxonomy (NCBI): domain Eukaryota; kingdom Viridiplantae; phylum Streptophyta; class Pinopsida; order Pinales; family Pinaceae; genus Picea; species Picea mariana. Next base: position 134,939 of record JASDQU010010014.1, on the reverse strand, counting down.
GGGATTGTGGAGCATTGGTAACATCGTGGGGGAAGACAGATTGTATGTCTTGCACTTCTTCCAACGGTGGAAGAAAAGAGGATCGGTGGTGGTTGTCATCCCAGGGCATATCGTCAATGCTAAGCATTTCCATGATAGACTCGTCTGAAGGGAAAATGTGGGAAATGTAATCAACGACAGATGATAGGGAATTCAACCACGAGGGCACCGAGTAAGTGTCGGGTGCCAATAAATGTGAAGTGTTCGAAGAGGGAGAGACGGATTGGATAGCTACGTATGCGGCCTCGGCTGGGCTGAGTGGCATGGTGTCACTGAGTCCATCAAATTCCAAAGGACTAGGCACAATCCAAGGGTCAGATGATTCCAAGGATTGATGAGGCAAAGTCGAGATCATATTGACGGTGGAAATATGAGGTGTAGTAGGTGGAAGTGGTGTAGGGAAGGTACCCATAAGGCTAGAATCTTTCAATAAGCCGACACCAACGCTTTCATATGTAACCGTGTGGTCTCCCAAAAAGGGAATATTTTTGGTGGCAGGAATGCGTGCATCGGGTGTACAAAAATCAAGTTGATCGATGGTGACAATTTTGCCTTGATGAGGGAATTGTACACATCGAAACACCGACAAAGCAACCGCAGTCATAGCGTAGAACCAACTTCTTCCGAGTAATAGGTTGTAATCAAGGGGAGAGTCGACCACTTCGACATCAATGGTAATAGTTTTGCCGCCCAATTGAACGGCGAGGGATTGCAATAATCCGTGACGATGGAAACCTCGTCCATCGAAAGCGCATAACATCGTAGGGGATTTGTTAAGGGCAGGTGATTTCAAACCTTTCCAACAGGATAAAGACATGACATAGGTAGAGGCTCCCTCATCCAGGATAGTTCGATGAATTTGTTGGTTATGAAAAACAACATCGATTTGGAAAGCTAGCTGGTGGGAGAGCCATGGTTGATAATCATCTAGATTAAACGTGATGTAGTTTGATGACTCGGGATCAAACGCACCAATAGCAGCTAAGAGTGTCTTACGTTGGGTAGGACAGTGTTGTAACACTTCCAATGCGGACATGGCACACAGAGCTTGGGACAAATCTTCTACAATATTGTAGTTTTGGGAAGCTCGTGAATTAGGATTGAAAGTGGATTTCTGGATGGTTCTCTTAGGTGGGCGTAAGATGGAGTCAAAAGAAGGTTTCTCGATCTGAAGTGGCCCGGATGGAGGGCTAACAGACGAAGGATTGACCACAGATGGTAAAGGATATGGCGAAGAACCGTTAGCAGTCTTCGACTTATCGGGTTTAACTGGTGTGTCGTATGTCGCAGAACGAGTTGTTAGATTAACCCCATTGAACATGTAAATGTGTGCGCTTGTCAATGCCTCATCATGAGGTTGGTTGGAACTTCCCCCCGGCGTGAGGGTAGTTGCAACCAAAGATTGTTGTTGCGGAAAAGGTTGGGTAAGCACAGCGGGTTGTGAATTTCCCTTAAAAATGTTAGCCACTTCATCGCGATGTGGGCAGTCTCGAGTGTAGTGATCATCACCGCAGATGAGACATGGGAATTTCGGTTTTCGCTGTGGATGTTTTCCAGCAGCAGGGGTTTGTGGTTGGGTCTTGGGTTGTTCGTTGTTATTGTTCTTCTTTGGTTTGTTTCTCGTTTTCTTCTTGCCCCCAGGTTGTTGTGACGAGGTTGATTGGACCATGTTCACATCAGAGACTTGAGTTTGTGTGGGGGGGGTGGAAGAGCGTGCAGTCGGACTGGGGGCAGTCGTAGAAGCGGACCGCTGGATTGTTCCAGTAGACTGAGTGGTAGATTGAGTTTTGACGGAGCCAATAATTCCATCCGCATGCGAAGCAGTCGATGGTTTGGATGGGTCATTATTGGGACGGGTAGCGTTCGGTATCAACTCGTATAGAGTACCGGATTGCGAATAGACTAAGTCTAAGTACTGAGCTCAGGCAATGGCTTCTTCCTCAGTGACCACGCCGCCTATGGAAACATCATGAGCGATCTGGGGTAATAATGATTTTGTGAACCATTCCGCTAATAATTGGTCCGGGATGACTGCTTTAATTATCCTTCGTCATCTTCTCCATTCATGGATATGATCGGAGATGTGTATGGAAGTTGTCTGACGAAGAGAGGTTAATAGTTCAGTACCCGTCTTGTATCGGATGGGAAATTGGAAGTGCGTGAGGAAGGACATAGCGAGAGAGTTGAAATCGTAAAAAGATGCGCGTGGTAATTCAATATACCATTTTGTTGCGGCACCCGTGAGTGTCCATTGGAAAAGACGCAAACGAATCGAATCGTCCATGAGGGAGTTTGATGAACACCACAAATGGAAGGTCATTACGTGGTTGTTCGGGTCTTCTCCGGATTTTCCGTCGAATTTTGGGATATCAGAAGGGAGTTTTGCTGGAATAGTTGGCCAACTCGAAGAATGATGAATGGGATCATTCGTTAACCGAGACAAATCTGGAAGGTCTAGGGTAGCTAGAAAAGGTAGTTGTCGGTTAACCTGTGGGTAATGATGGTGCGGTAGAGGAACACCAGTGGGGCCTAATACTGGGTTATGTGGATAATTATAACTCGTGGGCCCTCTCATGTTGGGTTGGTTTTGGCCAAGGTACATAGGATTTGAAGTGTTTTGAAAAGCCTGTGTGAGCGGAGGATAACCGGATGGGTTTTGAGGGTTGTGGGTTGGGTTGGGAATTTGTCCATAAGGAGGTTGTTGTGGAGTCTGCAAATTTTGTCCTACCGTGGAATGTGGGTTTCCTTGGAAAGGAACGTTTCATGGATTAGATGTGGTAGACATAGTTTGTCCCGTGGAGGCATGTGGATTTCCTTGAAAAGGGATGCTCCACAGATTGAGTGCAATAGACACATTTTTTCCTTGTGKCTGATGGTGGACTCCGGCTTGAGGTTGCCCCCCAGTATGAGGGTGCCCCCCGAATGGGATTTTCCCTTCGATGGGAGGGTGCCCCCCAGTTTGAGGTAACGTTCCCAGGATTTGAGGGCCAGACGTGAAAGATTGACCAATGTTGTTGATTGGGTTAGGACCACCAAGGACAGTCCCTCCGGGTTGTTGGATAGGTATGGAACTTCCCGGTATGATTTGAGCAGTGGTTTGGGCAGTGGTAATAGTAGATGCATTTAGTGCCCTAAATCCAAAGGGGAGATTTGGTCTTGGTGTTACAGGTGTGCCAATCGGGGCTTGGGTGACCACCGGATTGCCGATGGGAATGGTCAGGATGTGAGGGACTATCGTGGACTGGGTCGTTTGGAGGGGAATAGTAGGGTTAACAACCCGATCGACTGGATGACTCATAGTTTGACCAGATGGTCCTGCTTCACCAGGAAGGTTATCAGGATGGAACGGTTGTCAAATAGATTCGAAATGTTCATAAATATCTCGTCCTGATGGAGTCCTCCAAATAGAACGAGCGGTTGTGGGGCTGATACTTACTGCAGTGTTAGGATGAATGGGAGTCCTATATTCCTCACCAAAGATGGGTTGTGTGGATCCCATGTATGTTTCAGTAATAAGCCTCTCCGGTAATCGTGGGACTTCCTCATCTATGACGTTCCTGAGGGAGTCCAAACGAAGTAAGAGTGGTTCAAGAGGGGTCACCGAAGTAGGATCCGCAGTTGTGACGAAAGCGTCTTCCCGGGACATTGGAATGTTTTGAACCTCGCCCTGTTGGGGAGATTGTTCCGTAGAATGAGGGATGTCTCTCTCCATATTTTCTAGAGGAAGTCCCTGTAGCCTCCGTGAGAGTCGTGGAGGGTCAATGTTGGCAGAAGAAAAGAGTCTACGAAAGAGATCTATGGCCAACTAGTGAAAAGAAACAGCACACGCCAAAAAATCTAAGAATCACAACCAAGCAAACAGGGCCTTCTTTTGATGATCGTACTAGTTGGTGATGAAATCCAACATCACGTGATCAAGTCCAGAAGGGGTGGGGCTAGGGTGGAATAGTTACAATGGCGACCTGCTTAACAGACTTACACCCTGGCGAAAGCTTCCACGCAGTAATTGTGGATTTAATTTCTAAGGCTTCCACGCAGTAATTGTGGATTTACTTTCCAAGGAGCCCGAGTGAGTTTGACCAATGTCTGCTCCAGGTACAGTTAGACTACCCGTCACCGTCACCTTGTGTAAGAACCTAAAGATTATGGCCACTAAGGTTACCAATTCGCAGTCAGCCCCTGGGCGGGAACAGTCGACAGTTCGGTCCGAACGTAAGGGCAGGGTATCAAGCCCGAAACCAACTAAGAAGCTTCGACGCAGTAATTATGGATTTACCTCCAAGTGATCCCCATAATAAGATCTTACCACCACACTCAGTTAAACCACAGAGGGTAGTCCCCATAGCTCTCTTGAATGCAACCTCGTGCGTAACCCCTGTGTGAGAGGGGGGTCCCAGGAAGACTTATACGATAACTGGATTTAATCTCTCTATATCAGGATGCTAATGTTTGTTTTGACAACTTTGGAGAGTTATTCTCATAGCCTAATCCAAAGTACTACACCTATTTTACTGTTGGTGGAGGATTCTAGCAAAGAAAAAGTTCTAGATAAATTTTAATTTGCGTTGATTTTAATGGTTGTTCTTTACGCAAAGGGGTGCATGGAAGTGAAACGAATGGAGATTATGACTCAGACCCAAAGGATGCATCAATCATGATAAGAAATCATTTTCCTTTCGATGAACATCTAGCTAAGGGAGAGAGAGAGTTCTTTCACTAACAAGCACGACTATGGAATGCTTCCAAACAATTCTTTTCTCAATCAAATCCTGATGTAATGCAAAGAAACTTTCAAATGCCTTCTAATATGTTCAATCAATCACTAAGATATATTTATTGTTTGCGTATGAATGATGATCGATGCAATCACAATGCTTATCTTTTGCTAATCATCTTCTTGGTATGAATGAAAACCAAACTAGCATAAGCAAAAACACACAAACAATACACCATTCGTAGCAATAAAAACGAAAAACGAAAGAAACAGTCAAAGAAAAAGAGAAAACTTCACACCCAAAAACAAGAGCTGAAGAACAATGATTTGACTGAAATCAATATAAAGAGTCTTGTAGGTTGTTGATGACCTTCACCAGAGTTTTACTCAACTGAAGATAAAAGAAAAGCAATGCATAGATCTCAAGATTTACTCAATAGGAAAACTCAATGGAAATAGGTGAAGAAGGCTACAAGATCCAATCAAACAAGTGTTTGTTCTTCAACAAGACTGATGTCAAGGCTAAACACGAAGAAAAATTGACTCACTAGATCACTCAGCAAGAGAGCCACTGAGGCAAACCCTAAACAAGGCAGTTCTGAAGGGTTTTTTGGCCAAAAGGAGGCTGGCACTCTGTTGCCAAGGGCAAAGAGCGTTATAGCTCTTTGTGTAGGGCTACAAAAAGCGTTGGCGCTCTAATAACACTAAGCCAGGGGCGCCAGGGTCTGAAAGTCCCAGAAATGTCAAAAAATTTCAAAAATTGAGATCTGAACTTGAAAAATATGCTGAATGTGACAAGACAAGGAGACAATAATCTCATGAAACTAATCAAAGAGGGGTAAACCAGGTCTGAAACAATCAAGGGACAGAACAAGGTCAATGAGGAGAAAAAATCCAAACAAAGGGTTTTGATACAAGGTTATCTCCCCAGTGGAGTCGCCAGTTTCTGTTGTAGGAAAATCTGCCTGCGAACAAGTAGATCGACCTCTAGAGCTTGACCTTAACCCTAGATAGAAAAATGCTTATCATGGACACTGACTTCCTTTCAAATCTATCTAAGCCTAATGCATGAGAAGGGAGGATGATAGAAGTACCTTTTAATCGACGTTTGTCCCTGCACGCTCCGAGTTGCGCTCCAATCCTTTTGCTCCTCGATGAGGTCTGTGGACAAAACAAGATACGACCACTTCCTACTCTATTGACATTAGCTTGAAAATAGATCTATCATTAAATGATAAGTTCATGTTACATTAAACACAAAGTAGAAAGAAACAGGCCAAGTTTGTCATATTAATGAGAATAACGACAGCAGTACTTACAATCGTAGATGCGAATGCGACAGCTTCGTCAAGTCATCTTTGTCTAACCCTTGCCTGAAAGATCCACAACCTGGATAACAGCAGCTTCACTGATCACTTCTCTTTGGATGACTGTCAGTTTCCTCCAAGATCATAAGTTTAATATGTTCAGTTCTTCCCCCCTCTTTACCACCATAGAGCTTGCTTATATAGGTTGGGAGGAGCCTAACCACTTGAGTTATGTTTAGAACCAGTTGATAACCTCTTCCTTGGATTAGAGATCTTTTGATAGAACCAAGAATTCGAGCTCAACCGTCTCCTAAACTCGAATGATTCTCCCCTTATTCTTCTCACCAGGCTAACAAGTTACCCAGAATGGAGAGCGCTCCATTAGAAGGGGAATCAGAGCGTTAGAACGCTCCTGAACAAGTCAAGGGAAGCGCCAGTGCTTCAAATCTGAGCAACGCTTCTACAAAGGGGTGGAGAAGCGCTATAACGCTTCTGGAGCATGGTAGAAGGGTGCCGGTGCTCCTCAGGCAGTTTTAGAGAAGCGTTCCCCTTCCAAACCCTTAGTTAAGAAGCCCTCTTAGGTGTTAAGAGATGTTTGACTTCAGTGAACCAGTTTCTTCCTTCAAACCAAGTAATATGTTTCAAGTGCCCTTTTAGTGTCGTCATTGTGGTAGCATGATTCAACAACATTTACGACACTTCGTAACCAACCTGCGACAAGTCGTAAGGGAGTTGCGACACTTGCGACAAGTGAGAGACATATGCGACACTTATCCAATTGAGTGATTTTGATGTGTAACAACTAGCGAGTACAAAGGACATTTAAAAGGTATTTCATTTATCTCTTGTTAGGTATTAAACTCAATAATTAGATCTTAGGGAAAGTATTATATTTTGTTCTGTTTTGTTCTAGTTTTGGGTGGAACTAGGGAGATCTATTTGTGTCCACACTTACCGATTAGTCTGATAACAATAGAGTTTGTCAGTCATGAAATTTAATTCACAAACATACAAGTCTACACATACTATCAAAGATAGATCAACACCTCTGAAAAACAATTGTCTGAATGATGTAATTCAACCCTGAATATTGTTGTTGACAATAGGAACCTTCTATCATAAAAGAGAATTAGGTTTCCAATGAATTAAAGAATGAATGAACATTGAATTATCTCAACAAAACTCAAAGAGTAGACCTTAGTATGCTTCTCCTTCTATTCTCCTTTTGTTCCTCCTTTTCCTTTTACCTTTAAGAAATTAGAATTGGTTGAAGTAGTTGAACTACTTATTTAGTCAAGTTAACTAAAACTCAACCAACTTTTTAGTTAAGGGGGAAAAGTAATAAAATCATAATAAGTGTTTTTAATAAATAATAACTAGTTAATCAAACAATCATAACACAATAATAACCTTGTGACAATAATAACCTTGTGACTCCCTCTAGTTCTTTAACAATCATAACACAACTATTTAATCAAACAAAACATCCCTCCTTGTGACTCCCATCATCACTTTCATATTTTGACAATTTATATCAATGATAATTGAAATTATTTCCAAAAATATATTACCCATATATCCAAAAAATAGTGTGTTGTCNTAGTTCTTTAACAATCATAACACAACTAGTTAATCAAACAAAACATCCCTCCTTGTGACTCCCATCATCACTTTCATATTTTGACAATTTATATCAATGATAATTGAAATTATTTCCAAAAATATATTACCCATATATCCAAAAAATAGCGTGTTGTCCAAAATTTCAGAAGTCAACTATTCTCAACAATCAGTAAAAAAAAACACTTAAAATCCATATTTTCCACTCTAGGAGGCAATCTTTCCCTTGTTGTTGTTGTCACCCTTTGATCTCTCTGAATTTTCCTTAGGTTGTGTGGAGCCTTTAGGCCTAATCTCACTGATCACATGAGAGCAATCATCTCTCAAATGCATGTGGGAGGACATGGATTTGGAGGAGTCATTTGAGGGTGAGGAGGGGGCAGTAGCGGCTTTTCCTTTGTCAGGAGGATGGTGTGTGTTATCACTGAAATTTCGTCTGCACATGGCGACAAGAACTCAGCATCGTCAAACAGTAATGAAGTCATTCATGGCACTTAATTAATTTCACAGCATTCCAAAAAGGGAAAAAACTATACAAAGTAACCAAAAATTGAAGAGCGCTTTACAGAATTTGGGTGCACGCGTACATGCGCGGAACAGGAATGTACCATGCACGCATATGCACATGATGCATGGTTGTTGGAGCAAAAACCCACGCACCTGCTAAACAACACATTTATTGAATTGGTCGGCCTCCCAACCACTTATGGATCAGCTCCCAAGTCGATTTGACCCTCAAATCTGAGTTGAATCTGCATGGTAGGCTGGTCAAAGACCTAATAAAGCCCTAAAGAGCCTCTTTTCACACTACAAAGGAGTTACATAATCACCCAATGCAATGCTATAAAAAGCCATGAAGAAACCTCATTTTCTCAAGGAATTTCATGTAATTTTATGCTGCCTAGATTGTTTTAAGGACTCAATCCTTGACAAGAACACTTTGGCACCATTTCATTGAGCAATCCACCTCTCCATTGAGTGGATTTGAAAAGGAGTTCTTACATCACCATTTTTATTTTTCTTGTTGTAAGTAGAGCAAGTTTGTGAGGGTCCAAGAGCCTTCCTTTGGAGGAAGAAGGGACTCATAGTCCCCTTTCTTTATTGTTCTTTGATTTCATCAATAGATCAGCCTAAAAACATTGGTGATATTGGTCTTTTTGTGTTTGTTATCTCTCTATCCATATGCTTATAATTTTAGTTTGTTTTAGTTTAATTCTTGCTTATAGTTTTGTTTTTCTTTCTCTAACTCTTTCCTCTACAGCTGTCATGCTCAGCAAGACCCAACTAGGCATGTAAGCACCTCATATTTTCTCACCATGGTGACGAAAAGGGTGAAAACAGATTGGCGACCATACTGGGGAGAAGGTATCAATTSCTACCTCATTTGGGTTTATTTTTCTCTTCTTTTAGTTTGCTTAACTTGCAGGTGCACAAACCGGCCTCTGCCGACCTGCTAACCAGTCAATTCACAGGAGAATTGGGAGAAATCCATCCAGATTTTATTTCTYGGCCATTTGTCACAGGTGCATGGGTATTCCACCCCATATACACGCATCGTGCGCACATGCACTTTTATAACGACCTTTCTSTGTGCGCATGCGCTTTCTGACTCATTTCTTCTTGCGCGCCTGTGCTCTGTGCGCGCCTGTCTACACTAGGGGCCACGCATTTTGAACAAAATTCCACTTTGTAAGTTCTTTGGATGTGGGGAAGGTCATCTTCCTTCTTAAATATGATGTCAAAAATTATGTAAAGCCACATTACACTTAGTCCCCTCATCATATAAAGGGGTTAGTCGAGCACACATAGGCACTTAGGAGGATAAAAATCAATTTCCCTTATTTTCTTTTTTGCCACATGGATGGCTTGCTTTGAATTATAAACATAAGTGGAAAATCATATTTAATCACATCTTAAATCACATTTGGGACTCAAAGTTGAAGTAACAATCGTTGAGTATGCTCTTCTCTCGCGCCTCCAAGCGATCTTGAGAAACAGAAAAGGATTGTGAAAACAATCTCATCTCCCTTAACATAAGTTTTAAAACCTTTAGGAGAGGACAACGACCCTTTTTGGGACCCCTCTTAGTTTCATTTTTAAAACACATTTTAAACTTGTAATGGGCCCATACATGTCCACATGCTACAAAGATAGAATAGTGGTTGAAATTTTGCTTTCTTAGATCAAAACACTAGGAGAGTTTAAAGGTTTGTAATGGGCCCATACATGCCCACATGTTCAATCTAGGATAGTTTCATTCTTTTTATAGATTACCTCACAATAGGGAGTTAAAGGATAGTAATGGACCCACATGTCCACATGCTAGCTTCCTAGGGCTTTTGAATTCAGCAAGGTTGTACCAAAGACATCTAGCTAATTAAGTAATCACACTTTTGTAAGGACCAAGCAAAGTCCACATGCAGCAAGGTGACATCTAAATAACTAAAATTGGCACACTTTCACTCACACACAAAAGTCACTTCTCACTCACATAGCCTCTTCTCGAAAGGTGGAGGTCCATTTAATTTTCCTCCAAAGGGATTCCGAAAAATCCCCATCTTTTCTTGACAGGACTATCCACTCCCATTGTTAATCAAACAAGGTTGGTTTTCAACCCCAGCCTCACAAAACAACTTCATCTAAAAGATTTCTAAAAACTCACTAAGTTTTCCTCCATAGGAGGTGCCAAAAGAAATTTTCTAGTCTAGGTAGGATTTCAGGGATAGGCATCCAAATAACTCCCCGTTATCTGGTTCTCGTATTGGTAAAACATAGAGGTTGTCAAATAGGGAACTTAAAATCCTCCAAGTCAAGTGTTCCAATCACCATAAGGCAGGGAGATACCCATGAAGGGTTGAAGGCCGAGGTCCGGTTGTTCTGTGCGTCCCCCCTTGAGGCACCCACCTCTTGGACAGGATCCATCCCGTGACCCATTTCTTAGGCCAAAAATATAAATGTCGCACTTTGACCGAGGTACCTAGTGACCAACTTTAGGACATCTACCCAGGTGACAATTGTGGTCTGCAATTGCACCTTGATTGGATTTTGTGTGGCTATTGGGAAATATCGCTAGCTCTTTCGGGATATGCCCCCTCTACCCCTCATTATAACCAATTATTTCATCCTTCACTAGTGTCTCTTCCGGTGACTTCAGACCCCACTATTGAGTACTATTGGAAGGTCCATTACTATTTGAGAGGAAGGACATTACATCTTCTAGGACACAAGCATTTGCTTTCTTTTGATTCCCCCATGCGGAGAAAACCCACTTACCCATATATATGCTTCTTTCTCATTTTATGTATGATGCACATCTAATTACAGTTTGGTTTGGATATATATATTGTGTAAACATTCAACGCAAAGGCTTTTTTGTTTCTATATTTCTCTCACCACTTGTTGCACACATTCACACAACTAGTCTGACATCATAGGGGAACCACAGAACCTCCTTCGTTCATGACGCTTGCTTAACCTTGCTCCTATCTTAGGGGGAGTATCTGGTCGTACCCACTTATCGGTACCTCCTTCACACACTCCTGTGAGTGCTACTATCTTAGGATCAGCTTTGCTTGGTTCTACATTACTTGGGTCAACTTCCCAAGGTCATCCGTTCACTTGCTCTCCTTTACAAGGAAGCGAGGGACCCACTTCCTCTCAAGGAGGGAGCACCAACCCACCTAGTCCCCATCAAGGGTCAGGTTCAAAACACACTATGGCTGTAGCTAACCCTCCCACCCCACTACAGATGCCATATTTTGCCTCTCTCAACATACCGGATCTCACCAAACTCACCAATGATCCTATATTGCATGACGCCACATGNCCCACCTAGTCCCCATCAAGGGTCAGGTTCAAAACACACTATGGCTATAGCTAACCCTCCCACCCCACTACAGATGCCATATTTTGCCTCTCTCAACATACCGGATCTCACCAAACTCACCAATGATCCTATATTGCATGACGCCACATGATCAGGAGCTCAGGACCAAGTGTCGTAAAATTGCTCAAAATTGAACTTGCTCAGAAATGGTTGAAGTTGGAACGACTGGATAGGTCTCGTCGATACAATCCTGCTGGCGTGAACGACACGCAAAACCGACTCTGCATGACAAAGTTATCCCAGTCAGAAATTTATTATTTCATTATAAAAAAAACAAAAAATAAATATATATAATGAAATTATAAAAACCAAAAAAAAAAAAACATTTATGCAATGGGTTTTTTTTAAGCCAAAAATTTGGTGGGCGCGTAGGCCACCACCTGTCCATATCCAAAATTCACTTTTGAACGTGCGACCAAGAGTTCAAGGGATTCGACCGTGGGTCTCCCACATGAAAGCCCTGTGCCCTAACCACACGGGCTAGTGGTGTTGTTTACAATGCAAAGGGCGCCTTTTTATTAAAAGGTGGGCACATGTTAGGAGGGGAGGAAAATTGGGGACCAGCCCCTAAGGACCAGCCCCCCCGTTGTTCACCGGACCATGAGCCAGAACCTTGGCCTTCACCCCGACGGTTGTGGATTGGCACCGTTCATTTGCACGAGGGTTAAATGCTACGGTTTGTAACGGTTGCGTTCATTGCACATGGGTGGTAAACAGTTATTCTACGGGTTCAAATGGTTAGCAATGTTCACATGATGCAGGGGTAAACGTTAATGCCACAAATCTGCAACGATTATGTTCACATTGCCACGGGTTGAAACGTGGTTTCCAAGCCATTAACCGCGAGGGTTTGGGCGGAGACAAGTGACCACGTATCCAACATTTAATTTAATGCTAACGGTTGGTGCTCTTTTGGGCGGAGACCGTCTTATTTGGCACCTTTGCTATTTTTAGCTAGGCTAACTCCTGCTACTCCTATTTTGGTGGAGTTTTTTGGGGAAAAGAGGAGGGAGTTAGTTATTGCCATATCTTTTGCTAGAGGAAACCATTCTTCACGAAATTTTGGTGGATTTTGGGTCTCTTCGACCTTCTGAATCCATTGGCATAGGTTTCAGGGCCGTCTGAGGTCATTTGCATGTGATTTTACTTCGTGTAAGTTCTAGGAGCCATTAGGGCCAAATCAGTTTGGGAGTTGCATTGGGAATTGTGCAGCCAGTGAATGTGGAACGAAGGTCATTCCTGAAGTTTCTCAGCATTCTGAATCTATTTCTACAGCTCGTTTTTCTTGTTGAGGTATTCTTCTCATTGTTTAGCTTCAAGGAAGTTTTCAGGGCCACCAGGGCCATTTCAGTGCTTGAGCTGTTTGGGGGCTATGTTCATCCATTTTTGGTGATTCAAAAGCCTATGTCTGCTATTTTCGACCTTCTGAGTCTGAGGGAAGAGGTTTCAGAACCAATTGAGGTCATCTTCACCTCGAAATTCTCCATGCAATATTAAAGGACCACCAGGGTCAATTGGGGAAAGTACTGTATAAGGTACATTTTCACTGTTTAGTGTTTGGGAAAGAGAATGTTCAGCTAATTCCTATCTTCTGATTCTGTATTTACAGTTAGATCTGTCTTTTGAGACACTCATATTCTTGTATTAGCCTTTGTAGCATTTTTAATACAAGAGGACAAGCCTAGTTTGGGAGGTTTGGTCCAGCAGATGTAGCCCAGAGGGGGGTGAACTGCTTTATCATTTTGATGTCTTTATTTTCTGAAGATGATATGCTAAACAAAAATGATATAAAGTGTTAAACAACAAATATACATAACTTGCTACACACAAAATCACCTATTCAGCTGCAAAAAGTTATTTTTCTTATTCCGCAAGACATCAAACTTCAAGTATGTGTATGTCAAAGACTTCTAAGTGTTTACTTCGTTATTTCTTTAGGCAGAGCTAGTAGAGGGCCAGGTAGCCTCTGGAACTCATCCTCTCTTTAGAGGTGACATGTCCGGTGAATGCCCCTACAGTCTATCTCTGTATAAGAAATAAGAAGTTTTCACATTTTCAGAGGTCACTTGGAGTGTATAACTCACATTTGAAATTATGGGAAATGGATACCTTGCACCCTTAAACAAGTACATTCCATTTTCAGATCACCACATGGCCTGCAATGCCAACAAAACTTCCCTCAGACATACCAAAGTTTGAAGGAAAGGCAAGGGATGACCCCGAAAACCATGTCATGACCTTTCATCTATGGTGTTCTTCCAATAGCATTATGGATGATTCCATCAGACTACGATTATTTCAATGCACACGTATTGGACCGTCAGCCAAATGGTATGTCGAAGAAAAATTAGGGTCCCATGCGACCTTTGAGTCATTGGCCAAATCATTCTTGACCTTCTTCCAATTACCCATCCGCCATGACAATGGTCTAGAACTACTTTCTAACTTCAAACAGACCTCAGCCACCCACATCGCTGACCACATTCATGAGTGGCGTAGGCGACGTAGTTTTTGTAAAGCAGAAACCACCAAGCAACAATGTCTCGACTGGTTTCTTAGATCACTTGTCTCTCTACTTGGTAAGGATGTAGCTTCCACCTTCCCTCAATCTAAAGAGGAAGCCATCAGTAAGGCCCAACAGTATGACCTCATCTATGAACAGTTAGGGTACTTATACACAGTACTTCCTGATCTTTCAAAACCTGTGCCATTTGGCCAAGACAAACTCGGGATGTCTCACTCAGCAGACAGACTAATCGGTGCCACCACACACCATGGTCCACAACCCCAACCACCACCGATGTATGGAACACCTCAATACCCACTGGAATATGGGGGCACTCCTTATTACCCCCCACCCCCTTATCAACAACCATACCATGTTTCTATACCTCCACCCATCAGTGGACCACCACCGGCACCTCCCATACATCCACCTATTCCCACAAACAGTGGTACTCCCTCAACATCAGCTTATAGTACTAGCGAAAGCACTACTCCTTCCTATGCACCTTATTGATTGGTACCACCACAAAATACATACTTCCCATTTCTTGTTCCTCCAGAACCCGTGGCTCCCCCACATCCACATGCGGGGGTAAATTTTGTTCAACCTTCTACTGCTCAACAATACCAAAATTTCGAACAGTTGAATACATCCAACCCAACTCATCCATTGAACAATGCCAAGAAGAAAGGATAGAACATGAATAACAACAACCCTGGTCAAGGCAGGAATCAACCCCCACAACACCAACCCACTGGGGGCAACCAGAACCAAGGAAACCAAAACCCCAAAGGGGGAAATAACAAAAAATGCCAAGGGCGTAACAATGTTAAAACCATCTTCCCTTGTGCTCTTTGTGGTGAGTTAGGTCATTACACTCACCATTTCCCCAAGATCGCCAATTTCAAATGGTTGAAAGACTCGGGTAACCTTCCCCATTCTCCTACACAAACTACCCCTCAACAGGCACCACAACAATACGTGCAGCAACCCCCTCCCGCCGTGCTGCAAAACCCAATTCCACATCAAGGTGTGATAAAAAACCAATAGGACACACAACATAACCCACCTCAGGTGGGACAATACCACAACCCTAACAATCCAGCAAAGCGTACAATTCTACTCACCAGTGAGGAAGAAATCCTTCTGCAAATGCGTAATCATCAGTATCATACACCTTCTGAGTCTACTCCCATCTCTCCAGAGACAAACCCTACATAGACAGGACCCTCATTGGTGATCCCTCGCCCGTCCATCGAACCACCACTTCGCATCCCTCGCATCCCCTTGCGCAGGAATGTCCACAATCCACAGGCTAGGGTAGCTCATAACTATAGCTTGGTAGATGACTTAGCACAATCCCCAGCTACCATGTTAGTCTTGGAAGTCCTCCAGACTTGTCCTACACAGCGGAAATCTTTAATTTCTGCCTTGGGGGCAGTCAACCCTATATATACTCGACTCATCACCTTCGATCTTAATAGTGGAGAACCTCGTCTTCCTGCCTTGATCGCTTTTCAAATACCAGTTAAAATATGGAACATCACAGTTCATCGGTGTATCATCGATGAAGGTGCCTCTACGTGCATCATGTCCAAAATAGTATGGCAGAAACTTGGTTCCTTGGAACTCATTCCCTCTGTCATCACATTACGATCTTATGACAGACGACCATCCTCTCCTGAAGGGTTCTTCCAAAATGTCCCCGTGGAACTTGGGGGCAAGACTATCCTCATCGATAAGGAAGTTATCGACGCTCCGCTCGATTATAATATCATGTTCGGGTGTAGCTACATGTACGCTATGAAGGCAGTGGCCTCTTCCGTCTTTCAAACAATGATGTTCCCCCATAATGGGAAGATCGTGACCATCGAACAAGTCTCACATTATGAGCCTAACCCATCTGCCAACCTCGATAACATTCTTCCTCTCATCCACACCAACCCAGACGCATATCCACTCGTCGAGATGGGTCCTGGGATTTTTAAAGATCCAACCTTGTCAGGGACGTACCATGGAGAACCACCACTCCTTCCCCCTAATCAAGTATGCGTCGTCTCATCTAACGGAACTCACACGGAGGATGCTCTTCCTCCTCAGAAGGCTTCAGTCATTCCTGACGTCTCAATAGTCACAGAACCACTCTCGCCGGAGCCTCCTGCACACTCGTCGACCTCAACAGTCCATGAATCCACATCCCCTCAAGGGAATAATCCCATTTGAGAGACACTCCCCCAACCCCTCACCCAAATTCCCTTCTTTTACCCTCCCCCAGGCATTGAAGCCTTTCAGGTAGCCGCAATGCTCACACTACCTAATATGCTGTTAGCAATCCCAGTTTGGTATTTACACCCACCAAAGATGGTCCCTCGACCATCCCTTCCCCCACAGGAAGGACTTCCCATGACGATTCCCGTCCTTACCCCCACTACCCCCATACTCACTAACCCCCCTGCTACAGCTGGGGGTAGGAGGAAGAAGAAGGAGCCCACCGCTCCACTTCCTCCACGCATCCCACCACCTTGCACACTATGTGAGAAAGAGGGCCACCAAACCAACAATTGCCCATCCCTACCTGAATTACGGAATTTGATTCCCCTCAATCAAACTCCCACAACACCCGCCACTACTGCTAGTCCCACTACTACCACCAACCCTTCCAGTAGTAAAGGGTTGAAGACCAAATATGCTTGTGCTATATGTTCAGAGTATGGCCATTACACCCACCATTGCCCAGCACTGCCGCACTTTCGGCAAACATTAGCGGTCGTACGCCAGAACTTCCAGAACAACCCACGCCCTGCTACGTCCTCTTCGAATATCACTGAAATTCGCTATGTCACCACTTCAATCAATGAATGCATGAGATGCCCTTGCTCTCTCTGCGATTCATTCACTCATTTTACATACCAGTGTCCTATGATCCTTGCATACAGGCAACGTTAATTGGCCCTGCATCATCAACCCACAGAGGTGATAATTGACATTACTTCGTCACTCGAGGATCTTCATGTCGTTTCTCCAGAGCCCGAAGCACTCCCAATGCCTCCATGGTTCTTAAATGATGTCTCTGAGGATTTACCCCGCAACCCCCCCAACTCTCCTTCTCATTCCCCTACGGAGACTCTCCATCCAACCACCACGGGTACCCCTCAGTACTTCAATATATGATTTATGTCGAGTGAACCCTCCCCATCTCCAAAAATCATTTCCCCTGCTTGCTCAGCAGGGGGCAATCACACTATCACCAAGATTATTCCTCATGACCCCTTGTATTCCCAGCGTTTCCTATGCGATGAGGATGCGCTACATCATCGCGCCCTCTTCTCTCCAGAGGAAGCCCACATGCCTCCTAACCAAAACCCCATTTACGCGATTGAAACCAAAGATTTTATCCTATCCAGACCTATCAATTGGTTCAAAAATCCCATTCCTGCCCCTGACGCTTTTGAAGAAGGTAATATGGCCAACAGTTCCCCCACCATCAAAATCGACATTTCCATTAAAAATGGCATCATCGAGGAAATCATCATAGGAGTTGCTTGCACTCCTCAGGAAATCGCCGCATATAAAGCACTCTTCCAGGAGTATAGGGATATTTTCACCTGGTCATACAAAGAAATGCCTGGCCTCGACCCATCTATTATCAAGCATCGCATCAACACCTGGCCTGACATCACACCAGTTCGCCAGAAACAATGACCGCTACACCCATCCAAAGCCGCGGTTATCAAAGCCGAAATTGACAAATTACGTACGACTGGGTTTATTTACCCCATCGCTTACACTTCATGGGTTTCCAACCCTGTACCCATCGACAAAAAATAGGGCACTATCCGTGTTTGCACAGAATTTCGCGATCTCAATAATGCATGTCCCAAAGACAACTTTCCAACGCCTTTCATTGATCAAATTATCGACAACTGCGTTGGCCACAAGGCTCTCTCCTTTATGGATGGATTCTCTAGCTATAACCAAATTCAAATCCACCCAGCCGATTAGTATAAAACCGCATACATTACCCTGTGGGGTACTTTTACATATCGTGTCATGCCTTTCAGCTTAAAAAACGTCGGTGCAACCTTCCAATGGGTGATGACATACATCTTTCATGATCTGCCTGAAATCATCCTTGCCTACTTGGACGACCTCACAGCTCGATCCAAGAAACGCACCCAACATCTCAATGATTTACGAATCATTTTTCAACGGTGTCGTTAGTACAACATCCGCTTGATTCCTCTCAAGTGTGTGTTCTGTGTCACCGCTGGGTGCCTCGTCAGTTTTATCGTTTCCCAAAGTGGTATTACCGTGGACCCCCTCAAAGTCAAAGCTATCACTGAAATTCCACCTCCTCGGAATTTACGGCAACTTCAGAGTCTCCAGGGCAAAGCTAACTTCCTTCAACGCTTTGTCCTAGATTACGCCATACGTGCACATGGTTTCCTTTGCTTACTATGTCACAACATCCCTTTTCACTGGGATGATTATGCCCAAAAGTCATTTGACAATCTTAAAACAACACTTTCAAATGCACCTTTAATTAGTGCACCTGACTATAATCGTGACTACATCCTCTACATATCAGCATCAGTTGTATCAGTAGCCGGCATCCTCTTCCATCTCGGAGATGAAAATCGTGAACATGTCATTTACTACGTTAGTAAGAACCTCTCAGGACCACTCTTGAAGTACAAACACGAAGAGAAACTTGCTCTCACAGTTTTCCTCACAGTACAGAAACTATGCCATTACATTCTGCTTCGCACCACAAAGGTCATCGCAAATTCCAACTCTATGTAATATTTTCTGAGCCGTCGACAAGTCAACAGAAAATTCGCTCGATGGATCATTATCCTTCAGGAGTACGACCTCGAGTTCTCAACACCTAAGAGTAAGAAGGCCCTCATTCTCGCCAAACTTGTCACGGCCCTCCCCTCTAACACCACCAGTACCCCTGTCAACACCGACTTTCCCGACGAACATCTCTTTTACATCGCTTTAGATGATCCTTGGTATGGTGACCTTCTCATCTACCTACAAACTCAAAATTTCAGTAACCACCTATCACAAGATGATCATTGGCGTATTCGCCATCAGGCCCCCCGCTATCTCCTCATCGGTGACATCCTATACCGGCGGGGCGTCGACACCATTGTTCGTTGGTGCCTAACTATTGACGAGGCCGACAGAGTCTTAAATGACTTCCACAACGGCGCATGTGGGGGCCATCTTTCGAGTATATCCACTGCTCAAAAGATTATCCGATCTGGTTACTTTTGGCCTACCCTGTTTCATGATTGCATTCATGCCATGAAACGATGTGAGCAATGTCAGCTCTATGCCAACAAAGCCTGAGCTTCCCCCGCTCTTCTTCACCCTGTCATTACTGTGGGCCCTTTTTGTAAATGGGGCATCAACTTTATGACTTGTAATCCCTCCTCCAACAATGGTCACAAATACATTGTTGTCGTCGTTGATTACTTCACCAAATGGGTCGAAGCTATGCCCACTTTCAACAACACTGCTGACACCGCAGTGCGTTTTTTCTTTAACCACGTCATATCTCGTTTTGGAGTACCACTCCAACTTGTTTCCAACCATGGGAAACACTTTAAGAATGCGATCTTTGTGGAACTCTCATCTTGGTTAGGCTTCTCTCATGAGTTTTCCTCCCCATATTATCCTCAGTCAAACGGACAGGTCGAGGCAATGAATAAAGTCCTCAAGACCATGTTACAGCGCACGGTTAATAAACATAAAACCAATTGGCACCATATGTTATTTTCTTTGATATGGGATTATCGAATGGTAGTAAAGACCGCTACTGGTTTCACGCCATTCCATTTAGTCCATGGGGTTGAGGAAACTCTTCCCATTGAGTGCGAAATACCCACCTTACGCACCGCAATTGAGCTATTACCTGACACTGCTCCAATGGAGCAACGCTTGCTGAACTTGGATTCACTGGATGAAGATCGCCGATCTTCATTACAGAACAACGAGGCAGCTAAAAAACAATCCAAAGCTACCTTTGATCGCCATGTCAACCTTCGATCATTCCGCAAAGGTGACCTCATCCTGGCCTATGATATCGCTCATGATACCTTTGTCCACGGAAAATTTGAATCACTTTGGCATGGCCCTTACATCATCCAACATTGCCTCATCAAAGGCACATACATCCTGGCCTCCCCCGAAGGCCTCTCGCTCAAGGAACCCATCAATGGGTTATACCTCAAGAAATTTTATGCTTAGAAGTCATTATTCTACTTTAGGTTATTTCTTCTTTTTTAGTGTTTTTAATATTTTTCCTCCTACCCCCTCATCTAAACTATCCTTTGTGCTATTGACAGATGCTTCCTCCACTAGCCTACCACACTGGTTATGCCGACGGCACCAGCCATTGGATGAAAAATCTCGCTTCAGCTGCTTGGGCTCTATACACGCCCTCACATGAAATGCTACATTCAAGCGGCATATGTTTGGGGCCAGCAACCAACAACCAAGATGAATACACTGCGATCATTGGCCTCCTGGCCAACGCCCAGCGTCATCATATTCATCACCTTAGCATCTTCCTCGACTCTCAACTAGTCGTTCTCCAGCTCAACAATGTGTACCGCGTACACTATCCGTGCCTCTTTCACAAATACCTGCAGGTTAGACTGTTATCTCGACATTTTGTTTCCATTACATTTACACATATTCCAAGACAATTGAATCAAACGACATATCAAATAGCTAACATGGTGTTAGACTGTCATATATCACATCAAGCTACACATACATAAACATCTCATAAATCCTGTCACAGCATATAGATAGAATAGACATCATCATAATCATCAACAAACAACACATGTGGACAACATCAGGATCTCAAAATATGTATACTCATATATATATAAAAGCCTCTCAGGCCATCCGAATGTTTACATACAAAGATACATATGCCCGCAGGCCAGCACAACACCTCGGTACAAAAATCGGCTCACCAGCCTATATACAACCAAAAAGATATACATCATACATCAAGTCATGGTGCCTCTATCACACCACCACCTGCTCATCCCTCAGGAGGAGGTGGTGGCCCACCACCACCTGCCCCAGGCAGTGGTGGACCACCCACAGGACCCTCCTGCCCTAGCGGCAGGCGTCCACTAGTCATCACAGCCAGCACTGCTGCTCGCCGCACTATGGCCCGCCATGGTGGCAGCACCCCCACACACTTCTCCAAAAAGCTCTCATCCTGGATAAGTGTCCACATGCCCTCAGGCACGTCCTACAACACCATCTCCAGATGACGGCGTATGTCATCATAATCTACCCCGTCCGCTGTCGGAGGAGCATGTGATGGCCCCGCACTAGGGTCATTGAACCAGCGCCTCCTAGCTGCCCTCTCGAGCTCAGCAGGTTTCTCAGCGGCATCCTCCCGTCGATGTCTCTCTCCCTTCAGTCGTCTCTCTGGCTCTCGACATGCTGGCACTCTCTGCATCTCCACCTCGTGCCCGCGAGGTGCCACATTTGCACATGCACAAAACAACAACAACAGATAGTATCAGCATATATATCGCATACATATGGACTGATATCTCAAAAGACAACATATATCAAAAACATGCACAATACTAAATGTACCTCGGTGGTCAAAAACCTCCCCTGGAGGCAGCACCATGTCCGGGTCACCCCGGAAGTCAACCCCAGCATAGGGGTACCGCAGTACTACCTCCGGCACTTGCCGCCATATCCATGCCGCATTTGCTGAAAAATAGTGGCCACCTTCGCCACCACTGTGGCGAACCAAAATTGTAGACCACCACCTCAGTCGCGGATCTCATGCCCCCAATGTCTCTAGAAACACCCTCGGGCGTAGCATCAACACCCTCTCCAAAAACCAGGCTACCAGGATCGACCCAAAAGCAAACTCTCCTGTACCTGTGGACCGACAACGGTCCAACTGTGCTATCATCCACGCACACAACGTCAGTCCCCACATGAACTTCTCACCACCCACCACTCTCTCCAGCACCAACAGTTGGCCACCACTAATCCGTTGGGTTGCAAGTGACCCATATACATGAACAATCATCGCCGCTATGCAACGATGAGCTAGGGATTCTATAAAACTAATGCTCACCACAGTCCCCGACATGAATTTCTCACTCGAGCAGTATCGCCCGCCAATCATCGCAAGGGCTATACCCCTCGGCAGCACAGGCTCTGCTGGTAGGGGCGTTCCCCGAAAGAAGAGCCCAGTCAGAAAATATACATCCTCCATCATTGTGAAGGGGATTTTCTCTCCTCGCACGAGGAAGCAGTGCAGCTCCAGACTCCACATCTTGAGCAGGAACTGTAGTAAGTACTCCTATGCCCGTATCAACGGGCACTCAAAGAACTTTAGCAACCCACAGGTTGCTAAAGTCACTCTCACCCAAGGCTCCTCAATAGCCACAACATCTCGCAACTGGGCCCAGTCTCGCTCTCGCCACTGCACTGGCATCGTCACTGCTAGCCACCTGCAACCAACACAGAGTCCTATATCAGATCAGATAACCATCAACAGCATCAAAAGGACTCATTTTTTACCCTTCAACCTTGCCTCCTAGGTGCGGTTTTTATTCCCACAGGCGCGCACCCATGCGCGCCTGTTCATTGCACAGGCACACATATATGCACACCTGTACACTGACTAGGTGTGCATCCATGCACACCTGTTCACTTCACAGGCGCGCCCTTACGCACACCTATTCATTTTACAGACGCACATCGGTGCACGCCTGTCAAACCTACAGGCGCGCACTGATGCGTGCCTGTTCAACTCACAGGTGCGCCCCTCGGGTGCGCCTTAAATTCCCCCTACTGCGCACCCATGCGCGTATGTTCTGTTTACATGCATGCACGTATGCGCGCCTTTCACCCCCTAAAAACCCCCTAAATACCCCTGTACGGCCCTCCGTACAAACCCTGCCCAAAAAATGAAAACCTATTTCTATACAGGATGATCAGACCACTAACTTGATACTCGCAGAACGTCGATCGGATGCCTCGTCCTCCCCGAATCTCCAAATCTCCTATGAAATCTTCTCATCCATTCACTGTTGCAGCAGGTACAAATGAGGTGGCAATGTGGGCCCGACAGCTATATATAGGCCTTTTTGCCAAACTTCTACTCACCATTCCGGGAGCCCAAGGTGTCCATTTTTCAAACTTTCTTCAGCCACGGGATCAACATCCCACCACCTACATCATAGCTATCCCTGGGTCACTTTTCATTCCGAGCCCCCGAGACACCTTTTTTTCATATCATGGCTAGGTACGCATGCACATTGTCACATTTGTCGAATACATGCTGTTAACTCCCAAAATGAAACCATTTTTCCAGTTGAATTTTGTGGTAGATATCATGGTTTTAAGTTAGCCTCTTTAAGTTACTTTTTGAGTTTTTATAGCTGAGAAAATTTTTGGTTTTGGTATGTCCTGGAAAATAATTGACCCATAAAGTCTTTTCTTTCGAAATTGTCATTTTTACTTTCCACATCTAACGTGTTTTCAAAGACTCGTTGTGCGCTATGGAAAGTTCCCTCTTTCAACAGCTAAGGAGCTTGTTTCATCAGTTGACGCGCTGTTGAAAGTGACGAACGTTAAAAAGTTTCGAAAATCAGTTCTCGGGTGGTGCGCTGTGGCAAATACACACTTTCCACAGCTAAGGAGGGTCTTCTACAAAGTGGTGCGCTATTGAAAGTACATACTTTCAGCAGCTAACAGGGGTTTCTTCACAGAGTCACGTGCTGGTGAAAGTGTCAAGCGAGCGTTTGGCAGAGGCGTTCTCCATGGGTCGTTGTTGCATGAAGCGGGAATCACGTGCATGATATCCATGCATGAAAACAATGATGAGGTGATCACCCCCACGTCAGAGAAAATCCAAGACATGCGCTGATAGGAATGGGTAATCATGAAAACTAAATCGTGCATGGAAGATATGACTGGAATTCCAATTCGTTCCAGAAACCACGCTCAACATTCATCACTTTCGGAAATGGCAAGTTCGTGTTTGGAGATGCAGGTACAGAGGAGGTACCGCCGGCCTGACACCATCAAATCAAACAGAGGTCTCATATCACAAACCGTTTCCAAAACACTGTCAAAGTTTTCATTTAATTCAAAATAGAGCCGAAGCCCGGACTGCTTTCAACAATGCAGAACCTCAGCTCGACTAGGCGGTTACAGGGTTTGCATTGGTCAAGTGTTTGAGCTCCAAAATGGATAAAAAACGCAGTGGCGTATTACTCAAACGAGAATTGGATAATTTATCCTTTTTGGAATCACATCCCGAGGTCTGGAAGCACTTTTCAAATGCGGGGTGCATGGAATTCACTGAAAGGTTACAGGTTGGGTCTCACCAGGCCACAACTGAAGCTTTTGACAAAACATTTGATGGCAACAAAGCTCGCGTTGGCTCTGTAGAAATCAAGGTGGATGAGGCTATCATTGCTGCAGCTACAGGATTGCCCAGAACTGGTAAAAAATGGTTCAAAACCACCGCTCCTAAGAATATGGATTACAGGGTCTATTTGAAGGATGGGTACAAACACAAAGCGTGGACAAAAGGTATGCTCATTTCATATCTGGATGAAGAGTGGCAAGATTTATTCAAAGGCATTCAACTATACATTACATCAGAAGGAAGATACGATAAATTGATGATGTATCACTTTAAACTCATGGATCATTTTACATGCAAGACCCCCATCAATTTGCCTTACTTCTTATATCACATTTTGTCTAAGGTATGCAAGAGAATTAAAGCTCATTCTTTAAGCATGAAAGCTACTCTATGTCACCTAGGCCTCATTAAATTGATTCTTATGCAAGAATTAAAGCAACAAGGAAGGAGCTGGGAGCACTTCCTGTTCTGGGAAGGCTTTGAAACCCAGAACCAGACCGCAAATGAACAGATGGCAGGTGCAGGAAAGAAATCCTCTCCTCAGAGAAGCTCAAGAAGAAGAAGGGCCTTGTCAGGACCTTCAGAGGACAGGGTATCTAAATTGAAACCTCACAGTTTGAAGAGGAAATTGAATTTCGAGCAGACTACAAAGCAGACTATACAGCAGGATTTAGGACACCCTACACAACAGAGTACAGGGAAGAACATCCTCAATTTACCTTACTCAGATTCAGAATCTGAGCAGAAATATCAGTGCCTTGCCATCAAGAGCTCTGAGCAATTAGCAGAATGGGCTCAGAACTATGAAACATTAAATCAAACAGAGCAGGGAGAATCATCAAAAAACCCTAGATCAAATAAAGTCCAGAGAATCAAACACCTCAAGGAGGTAATTTCCCAGTAGGAGGTCTTGGAGCGAGTCATAAAGGATAGATATAAAAAGTTATCTGACAATTTTACCAAGACAAACGCGGCATTTGAAAGACTGGCCAAGGAGACTGTCAGAGAGAAGAAAAGGAAGGCTAAACTCGCCAAAGATTGCAGCAGCCTGCGGTGTCTTACCAAGAAGCTCAAGAAGCAGATCAGGGGGTTGAAACAAAAGCTAAAATGAAGATCTCACCCAGACCTAAAGGTTCTTGCTCAGGTGGTCGTCAACATGCAAGGTGAGAAGTCAGATGCCCACTAATTTTGGTTTGAAATCAATTTTGAAGGCGAAATTTCTTTTTGTGCACTATCGGAGCTTTCAACAGTGCTAGGCTACTATTTCGTTACCCGTTAGCTGTGGAAAACGATAGCTTTCAATAGATAACCCGTGAAACATTCAAACGGTTGCATTGTTGAAAGCTGGGTAAGCGAATTTTGAGGCCAAGAATGCAACAGTCTATTTCAAACCTGTTTTGAAGATATGCCATCGTATCAGTGGATGTTAAATTGCATGCAAGAAGTTCAAACCTCAGGGATTCGATGGATTTTGGTTACACATTCAAAACCATATCCTAAACTCAGCCATAAATATCGGACTATGGAACAGTCATGCACAGGTGTCACACTACTTCGCCACATTACAGATGCTGGGAGCTAGAGGAAGCAGATAGCGATTTTTGCAAACTGAAGATAGTTCGAACACTCAATCTAGTTGATTGAAGACTTTAATTTCCAGATAGTTTAAATAGAATAGGATTGTTTTTATTTAATAACAGATCCATGTTTTTAGGATCTGTGCAACTGCTTGTAAGGGCTATAAATGCCTGTTTTGATATCAAACAAGTTTTCGATTTTGGATAGAGTAATTGGCTATTGTACTCAGACCTTTTTATGTTAATACAGATCACAAGTTCCTTTCAATTTTGATTGTCAGCTTTCCATCTTTCTTCTTCATTATTATTTGTGTTGTCAAGCTTTTTATGGCTGTTATCCCATTGTTTAGCTCATAGCCTGATAATAAGTCTTTTGATTGTCTCTTAGACCCTACATTGTACTGGTTTAGTTACAATCTTTTCTTCACCCACTTTAAAGCTATCTGCTGATTAATCAATCTTTGAGAGAACTGTCTATTTGTTTATCATTTTCATGTTTGAATGCCATAAGCTATATTGAGTTGTCCCATTGATCCACATTCACAAAATACAAAAAACATTAATTTCTTAAGTTACCAAGCACCTCTGGTCTACAACCAGAGAGGGTTTCTTGGAGTGATAACAAATTGGCGCCGTTGCCGAGGAGAGGAGATCGAAGCTCAGCTTCCTTGGGAGACGACATAGATCCAACTTTGATGATAGACAAAGTATGGATATCACTTGGTTGTACATTTTCTATCTGGCGACTCCATTGACGAAGTGGCTCCCAAAAGAGCTCACACCAGGGCAAACCCAGAAGGCCCATTGACATCAGTTCCTGATCCAGAAAAAATAATCAGCAAGGGCAAAGCTTTGCACAGACAGGCCTCTCGATCTGCAAGTGCGATTGATTCAGGTATTCCAATTGATACTCATCCTTTCATATCTGAAAAGTCTTTTGCTGAAATTCAAAATTCAAAAGAAATAAAAAGTTCATCTCAAGTTGCTCGGGTAGAAGAACCATCTTTTTCTTCCAATATCACTGATTCTGCCCTTGAGACTGAAATTTCATCGCATCTGAAAGAACATTCCTCTTCATCTTCTTTTAATTCATCACCTAGTAAACCTTCGAAAGGTGGTCTGCACACTTATACAAATCTGCCTGTCCTTGAGGAAATTCTCCAAGATCTATCCTCTAAGGGTGAAGAAAACCTAGCTTCATTGCTCAGCCAGTTTTATAAAGCCTCCTATTTCCCATCAACTTATGAAACTGTTGTTCAGAGTGAAGTGAGACAGTCATTCATTTCCAACTTAGATAATTTATCTCCTCCATCATCTCCTCCGAATTACCTATCCCCTCCATTGTCTCCTACAAGCTCCTCATCTGCATCCATCACCAAGGTCGTCATGGCTGCCCCTCTGACCAGAATGGAACAAATTTTGGCAAACAGATATGCCCCTCTTGTCTTGCGAAACCCCCTTTCTGCCATGCCAACTGGTGATTACCAGAAATACATGATGAAGTTCACAGGAGCAGGTGAATACACAGCTGAAGAACACATTGAAGCATTTTATGCTTATGCGGAAAACATAAATATTTTAGAGGAGGATGTATGGACTAGAGTCTTCGTCCATAGCCTAGATGGCCAAGCCCGGAAATGGTTTAAAGAGCTTCCAGCAAATTCAATCACTGGCATTGAACAACTGGATGCAGCATTCTTGAAGCATTGGGAAGAGAGAAGGGACCTGTTGTATTACATTTCAGAATTTGGAAATCTGAAGAGAGGAGATGGAGAATCGGTCTCAGACTTTATTAAAATATTCAACAAGATGTTTGGTAAGATCCCTGCAGAGATCAAACCAAGTGATGCATCAGCAAAAATCACGTTTTCCGCGGCCTTTGATGCAGAATTTTGTCTTATCCTCAGAGAAAGACGATCATCCACGCTTTCTTTAATGCAAGATGTTGCTCTTGAAGTTGAATCGAACATCACAGCCTCTCAGAAGCTCAAAGGGAGGGTTGAAAAGAAGAAATCTACTGTCGATTCTTCTTCTTCCTCTAACAGTCAAATGGAAAAAATGGCTAAAATGTTATACAGCTTAACATCAGAAATGTCAAAGCTAAAAGTCCAAAACCAGCCACCAGCAAAAGCAAAAGAGTCAAACACTTTTTCCCCTCGAAATCCAAATGCCTTTCCCTATAGGAGAAACAATCCACAAACTCGGATTTTACAAAGAAATAGGAATTCTAATGAGGATCAGAGGATAAAAGTCCCTCTGCAGAATGTATTCATGGACGAAGACAATGGCGAAGGTAAAGAGGATGGTGAAGGCGACATCCATTTTGTTGGAGATGAGACAGGGACATCTTATCTCACACAACAAGATTATGAGCAATCATTAATGACTAAAGAAGTAGAAGATGATCTCCTCGGTGATGGCATCTTTACAGCAGAGGATAAGAATAGATACAACCTTCGATCTAATTCTAAGGCTCATCAAGAAGATGCATCATCTTCTCCTGCAGAGACTACTGATCCTGTCAAACAAAAAGACCATTCATCAGAAGATCATCCAGCAAAGTCTTCGAAGGAGAAAGCACCAGCCCCTCCCAAGAAGATTGTTGCTCCTGTCAGTCAGCAAACTCCAGAAAGGCAGCCTCCGGTTGAACAGCAGAAGAATCAAGAAGCCTCTTCAAGTCAGGTAAATTTTTTTGATAAAACTGTTGATAAAGCTCCTTATTCTTTTAATTTCGAAGCTGAATTACAAAAGATCAAGATTCCAATTCCTCTTGTTGAGCTGATGAAAAATGAGATGTTTAAAAGAGATATCCTCAAAAATTTAGATCCTCAGTCAGTATCTCAATCTGCTGATATCCTCAATATTTATGATGACAAACCTACCATCACTCTGGGTCAAATGGTAGAAGACAGGGATGAAAGCTGTCCTCCCTTCTATATCTCGTTAAATATTCATGAAAAAACGCTGCACAATTGTTTGTTGGACTCCGGGGATTCACACAACTTGATGCCCAAAGCTGTCATGGATGAGCTTGGGTTGGAGATCACCAAGTCTTATCATGACCTTTTCTCCTTTGACTCTCTAAAATTCAAATGCCTTGGGATGATCAAGGACCTGGCTGTAACCTTGACCCAAGCATCAATGAAGACGATGGTAATGGACATAGTGGTGGCTGACATACCTCCAAAATTTGGATGTCTTCTATCAAGGTCATGGATGAAGAGATTGGGTGTCACTCTCCAAATGGATCTCTCCTATGCTATTATCCCTGTTTTCGGAGGAGTGAACAGAAGACTTTACAGAGAATCACAGCTTGCATATGTGATCAGTGATGAGAAGAATCCATCCAATCATCCTATCTATGCAGTGGACACGGATATGGGTTATTGTATCTTGCAATTTGATGATTCACTGTCTGATACATTGCTGCTCAGAAATCCATCAGATCAGATCACAGTTCAGCCCACTGAGATAGCAGAGGATGATCTCTGGACCATGTTTTTTGATGGTGCTTACACCAAAGAGTCAGCTGGAGCAGGAGTGGTATTCATTTCTCTCTCAAAGAAAACTTCTCACCTATCCTTCAAACTTGATTTTAAGGTGACAAATAATATCGTTGAGTATGAAGCATTGCTTTTGGGGCTGAACGCAGCAAAGGAGAAGGGCATTAAAAAATTGCAGGTGTTTGGTGATGCAGATTTGATAATTCAGCAAGTGAATAAGTCTTTTCAAGCCAAGCATGTAAGGCTGAAGGCATACAGGGATGAAGTGTTGGAGGCAATTAAAAATTTTACAGATTTCAAAATTACTTTTGTACCTAGAGCCATGAATGAATTGGCTGATTCACTGGCTATATCAGCATGTGCATTCATTCCCCCTTTGCCTCACAAATTGTCTTATGAAATTCAAGTCAGACATAGGCCTTCTCTTCCTAATAATGTACAATTTTGGAAAGTTTTTGAGGACGATGCTGAACTCACCCGATTCCTCACAGTGATAGATGAGTTTGCAGATCTGCAGATTGATCAGGAGAACGAACATGATGATGAGGTTGAGAAGCCCAAACTCAAGAGAAAAATTGCAGCTCATGAGATAGTTCAATTGTCCACCAACAGAATTCCTAAAGGCTTGGTCCCTTTGGAAAGGATGTTTGATAACAACGATGTGGCTGTCAAATTGCAAAGTGTAGAAAAAGAGTCAGATGTCTTCCAGTATAATGTGGCCAGTGAGGAAGATCCCAAACATGTCAACTTGGCCTCCCATTTGTATGAAAAACAAAAGGCTGATTATGGTAAATTGCTGAAGGAATTTGCAGACATTTTTGCTTGGCAGTATGATGATCTGAAAACCTTTGACACAGAGGTGATTCAACACAAAATTACCTTGAATAAAGATACTAAACCATTCCGTCAGAAGCTTATATCCTTCAATCCTTTGCTGCTGCCCACAATGGAGAAAGAAATTAAGAAACTGTTGGACACCCGCATTATCATTCCTCTCAGGTATTCAGAGTGGATTATTAATCTTGTGTCGGTCAGGAAGAAGAATGGAGAGATTAGAATCTGCGTTGACTTCAGAAATCTGAACAAATGCTCTAGAAAATACAATTACCCTCTGCCTAAGATGGATCATATGTTGCAGAAGGTGTCAGGATCGAAGGTAATGTCCTTTATTGATGGGTTTTCCGGATACAATCAGATTGCTGTCCATCCGGAAGACAAAGAAAAAACTGCCTTTACCACTCCATGGGGCATGTTTATGTACGAGAAGATTCCCTTCAGTCTGATGAATGCAGGGGAGACATTCCAAAGGGCAATGGACATTTCTTTCATTGGTGAGAAAGATAAGTTTTTCCTAATTTATCTTGACGATATCACTTTTTTCTCAAGCAGCCACGAACTTCATCTGCAGCATTTGAGGAGGACATTTCTGAAAACTACTTGGGAATATCATTTCAGTTGATGGGGTTAAGATTGATCCAAAGAGGGTAGAAGCAATAAAATTTTTATCTCTGCCTCGATCAAAGAAAGACATTCAGTCTTTTCTTGGGACTATTAATTTTGTCAGAAGATTCATAGTGAACTTTGCCGAACTCACCAAGCATATCACTGCTATGTTGAGGAAAGACTCTGAGATAAAGTGGACTGAAGCAGCCAGACAATCATTCAATGACATCAAGGAAGCCATCACGACAACTCCTGTATTGATCAGCCCAGATTTTTCCAAGGTATTTTATATCTTTTCATTTGCTTCCAATGACACGATCGCTGCAGTGCTTTTGCAGAAGAATGCTGATGACCAAGAACAGCCATTTGCTTTCTTTAGCAAGGTCTTGAAGGATGCAGAGGTAAAGTATGAGTTGCTGGAAAAACAGGCCTACGCACTTGTCAAGTCACTGAAGGCTTTCAGGGTCTACATTCTTCAGGCAAAGGTAATTTCTTTTGTTCCTTCCAGTTTAGTTAAAGATGTTCTTGTCC
This sequence comes from Picea mariana, assembly GCA_032191745.1. Lineage (NCBI taxonomy): Eukaryota > Viridiplantae > Streptophyta > Pinopsida > Pinales > Pinaceae > Picea > Picea mariana. Next base: position 103,366 of record JASDQU010010014.1, on the reverse strand, counting down.
AACCTGACATTGATGGCAAAAGAAGTAAGTGGATAGCCAGGTTTATTGAGTTCGATGTTGAAATAAAACCAGCAAAGCTAGTTAAAGGTCAAGGTCTTGCCAAACTCCTAGCAGAAGAGAATTGCAAGCTGATTGACATAAATCTGATGAGTATTGATGCAGAAAATGTTCCATCTGCTGAAGACGATGAAGGTAAGGGAATGCAGGTTTCATCTCATCTAGCTGATTGCAAGTGGTACAGCCACATCATTCAGTTTTTGCAGACTTTATCAGTCCCATCAGATTTGACTAAGACTCAAAGAAGGGCTTTAAAACTCAGGGCTGTAAATTTCTGCATAAATGACAATTTGTTGTTTTGGAAGAATCCCATTGGTTTGTTGTTGAGATGTGTGAATCAAGAAGAGGCAGCTAAGGTCATGTGTGAATTTCACAATAGTGAGTGCGGAGGACATCACTATTGGAAAACCACAACACACAAAATCTTGAGATCAGGTTACTATTGGCCATCCTTATTTTCAAATGTTTATGAATTTGTGAAAACATGTGACAAATGCCAGAGATTCAAAGGCAAAAAACAACTGAAGTCCCTTCCTCTCAAACCTATAGTGGTCACCGGGCCTTTTCAGCAGTGGGGCCTAGACTTCATAGGTGAGATCCATCCGCCTTCTAGTGGACAGCATCGGTGGATTCTGGTTGCCACCGATTACTTTACAAAGTGGATTGAGGCTATTCCCACCCAGAATGCCAATCACACTGTCATCATAAACTTTCTGCAGGAAAATATATTCACCAGATTTGGCTATCCCAAAAGATTGGTCGCTGATAATGCTCCTGCATTCAAAGATAAACACTTGGTGAAATTGTGTGAAGAGATGGGAATTCAGCTGGTACATTCCACAGCCTACTATCCGCAAGGGAATGGCCTATAACAGAGGCACAGCAGAACAACACCTTCATTCTTCAAACTCTTTTAGGCGAGCCAGTTTCAGGGGGCCCCTTCAACGGGCGCTTCCTGAAGATCTATTTCTCATAAGGCTTCATTGAAGCTAGGTTCTTCTTGTACATATTTTTCTTTTCAGTTTTTGTTTTCTTTGCTTTGTCATTCAAATAAATCCATGCCCAATGGTACTAGAAACTATTTTTCAGATTACAATAAGGCTACTGAGTCTAGCTAGGTTCTTGGTCACCTCACAGGGATATGCCCATCCCAGTTGGAGCCAAATGTTAACTCCCAAAATGAAACCGTTTTTTCGGTTGAATTTTGTGGTAGATATCATGGTTTTAAGTTAGCCTCTTTAAGTTACTTTTTGAGTTTTTATAGCTGAGAAAATTTTTGGTTTTGGTATGTCCTAGAAAATAATTGACCCATAAAGTATTTTCTTTCGAAATTGTCATTTTTACTTTCCACAGCTAACGTGTTTTTAAAGACTCGTTGTGCACTGTGGAAAGCGCCCGCTTTCAACAGCTAAGGAGCTTGTTTCATCAGTTGACGCGCTGTTGAAAGTGACAAACATTAAAAAGTTTTGAAAATCAGTTCTCAGGTGGCGCGCTGTGGAAAATACACACTTTCCGCAGCTAAGGAGGGTCTTCTACAAAGTGGTGCGCTATTGAAAGTACATACTTTCAGTAGCTAACGGGGGTTTCTTCACAGAGTCGCGCGCTGGTGAAAGTGTCAAGCGAGCATTTGGCAGAGGCGTTCTCCATGGGTCGTTGCTGCATGAAGCGGGAATCACGTGCGTGATATCCAAGCATGAAAACAATGATGAGGCGATCACCCCCACGCCAGAGAAAATCCAAGACATGCGCTAATAGGAGTGGGTAATCATGAAAACTAAATCATGCATGGCAGATATGACTGGAATTCCAATTCGTTCCAGACACCACGCTCAACGTTCATCACTTTCGGAAATGGCAAGTTCGTGTTTGGAGATGCAGGTACAGAGGAGGTACCGTCGGCCTAACACCATCAAATCAAACAGAGGTCTCATATCACAAACTGTTTCCAAAACACTGTCAAAGTTTTCATTTAATTCAAAACAGAACTGAAGCCCGGACTGCTTTCAATAGCGTAGAACCTCGGCTCGACTAGGCGGTTACAGGGTTTGCATTGGTCAAGTGTTTGAGCTCCAAAATGGCTAAAAAACGCAGTGGCGTATTACTCAAACGAGAATTGGATAATTTATCCTTTTTGGAATCACATCCCGAGGTCCGGAAGAACTTTTCAAATGCGGGGTGCATGGAATTCGCTGAAAGGTTACAGGTTGGGTCTCACCAGGCCACAGCTGAAGCCTTTGCCAAAACATTTGATGGCAACAAAGCTCGCGTTGGCTCTGTAGAAATCAAGGTGGATGAGGCTGTCATTGCCGCAGCTACAGGATTGCCCAGAACTGGTCAAAAATGGTTCAAAACCACCGCTCCTAAGAATCTGGACTACAGGGTCTATTTGAAGGATGGGTACAAACACAAAGTGTGGACAAAAGGTATGCTCGTTTCATATCTAGATGAAGAGTGGCAATATTTATTCAAAGGCATTCAACTATACATTACATCAAAAGGAAGATATGATAAATTGATGATGTATCACTTTAAACTCATGGATCATTTTACATGCAAGACCCCCATCAATTTTCCTTAATTCTTATATCACAGTTTGTCTAAGGTCTGCAAGAAAATTAAACCTCAGACTTTAAGCATGAAAGCTACTCTATGTCACCTAGGCCTCATTAAATTGATTATTTTGCAAGAATTAAAGAAACAAGGAAGGAGCTGGGAGCACTTCCTGTTCTGGGAAGGCTTTGAAACCCAGAACCAGACCGCAAATGAACAGATGGCAGGTGCAGGAAAGCAATCCTCTCCTCAGAGCAGCTCAAGAAGAAGAAGGGCCTTGTCAGGACCTTCAGAGGACAGGGTATCTAAATTGAAACCTCACAGTTTGAAGAGGAAATTGAATTTCGAGCAGACTACAGAGCAGACTATACAGCAGGATTGAGGACACCCTACACAACAGAGTACAGGGAAGAACATCCTCAATTTACCTTACTCAGATTCAGAATCTGAGAAGAAAGATCAGTGCCCTTCCATCAAGAGCTCTGAGCAATCAACAAAATGTGCTCAGAACTATGAAACATTAAATCAAACAGAGCAGGGAGAATCATCAAAAAAACCTAGATCAAATAAAGCCCAGAGAATCAAACACCTCAAGGAGGTAATTTCCCATCAGGAGGTCTTGGAGCGAGTCATAAAGGATAGATATAAAAATTTATCTGACAATTTTGCCAAGACAAACGCGGCATTTGAAATACTGGCCAAGGAGACTGTCGGAGAGAAGAAAAGGAAGGCTAAACTCGCCAAAGATTGTAGCAGCCTGCGGTGTCTTACCAAGCAGCTCAAGAAGCAGATCAGGGGGTTGAAACAAAAGCTAAAATGAATATCTCACCCAGACCTGAAGTTTCTTGCTCAGGTGGCCGTCAACATGCAAGGTGAGAAGTCAGATGCCCACTAATTTTGGTTTGAAATCAATTTTGAAGGAGAAAGTTCTTTTTGTGCACTATCGGAACTTTCAACAGCGCTAGGCTACTATTTCGTTACCCGTTAGCTGTGGAAAGCGATAGCTTTCAATAGCTAACCCGTGAAACATTCAAACTGTTGCCCTGTTGAAAGCTGGGCAAGCGAATTTTGAGGCCAAGAACGCAACAGTCTATTTCAA